>SJYC01137420.1:0-12553 GCA_006408675.1 Madoqua kirkii
TTTCTTGAGATTAGAAAACTGGCAAGGAAAAGAATGAAATCTTTGTCTCCTCAGGCCCATAGCATTATAAATTCTACCATGTTATTTCATCAAGGATCTTCCTCTTATCCATGCAAAGAAGTGCTTTATTTTTATTGTAATGTAGTTGTAAAACTCAAACAGTCATCATAATTTCATTGAATCATGCTGAACTTTCATAGAATTGCTGCAAAGGATCCATAATATGCAATATTTGTTCTGCAAACTGACTGAATATTTATAATATTTAGTCTATACCATGCTATTTATTCAAAAAAATGACATATTTGTTTTTGTTTTCTTAGTAAAGCATAAGGCAAATTATATTAATTAGGCTATTTACATGATTTCCTAACTTAGAGCAGTGAAACTTGCCTTCAGCTAGCAAATAATTGAAATTACAATTGCTAGAGATATCACAAGTTTGTTAATTATATCAGGCTTCATCAAGCTCTGATAGGTTGCTAAATGGTTTTTTTTTTCCCTCTTCTCCCTTCTTTCTTCTCTTCCTCTATTTCAACCCTTGCCCCATCCATCATTCCTTATATAGAATGAAGTTGCTATAAAATAGATAAACAATACGTGATCATCTGAGCTACAGTTTCCACTTCAGATGTGGAAGTCTATAATCTTCTAGAGATGAATGGATTCATTTGTCATTGTTTCCTTTTTAAGAAAATGAGGCCTAAAAGTTGGGGGAGGTTCAGGTTTTACTCTCTCTACTTTTCAAAAATAATAGAAATTTTAAAAAGAAATGTTAAGTCAGATAGTAAGAGAATAAAATCCATCAAATATAGTACTAGAGTAATACCATGGCAAAAGGTTTTTTTTGGGGTTTTGTTTTGTTTTGTTTTGTTTTACTATTAAGATGTATCTATACGTTTTCCTAGTCTTTTTTTTTTTTTACAATTTGGATGAAAAGCAGCCAGCTGGGGAGGGGTGTAGGTTAATAGGGTAATAGAAAAACATGATTTGAAAGAAATCACTAGTTAGTAAAAAAAAAACAAAACTACAGAGTTTTACAATGCCTTCCCATTTTTCTTGGAAGAGCACTTTCCAAAGTGTGTTTTATGAAAACAAGCTGCTTAGCACCCTACTCCACCGGTATAATTCTAAAGTCAGTGGGAGGTGTTCCACAGTCAATTTATTCCAGGAGATGGTGTGTATTCTGCCTCACCCTGGAAGAGCCAAGCTCCGTATCAATAGAATAAAGGCTCTGAGAAATCCTACAAGGAGTATGACCAGTATTTCCAAAACATTCTTACGCATGAGTTTTGTTTTGTTTTCATACACCTACTGGCATGCTGCAGACTTACTGGAGGAGATGATGCCTAGACTAAAGTCCAAACTGCTCATCCATTCCAAGGAGGCTGGTCATAGTGTCTCCCTCCCTAAATCTCCAGCCTTGCCTCTTGCTACTTCTCCTCCTGCTCCCACTTTTTCAGTCCCTTAAAAGGAGCCATCCTATCTCATCTCCTGGCCTTCCTTCACTTAATGAACTCTTTCTGATGTGCTGGTCTCCAAGTAAATGTTAGTTCTTTGGGAAAACTTTCCTGTACCCTCACCTTTAAGACTGGGTTAGAGGATCCTTTGAGGGGCAGCTTCCTCTATCTCCTTTCCCAGGCATGCTCTATTTGCTCGTGCTGTGTGTCAGTAGTCATAGAAAGACAGACATTTCTGTGGTCTTCATGGATAGATCCTCCAGCAGTGGTATGTTGGAGCTGCCTTGTACTGGCTCACAAGAGCCCGCTGTTACATTTTCAGGAATTTTGCGAGCCAGTTGATATCCCCTTGGTAGCTTGAAATCAGCCATAGCAGGAACATTGCCGCCACGGAAACTGGCATACACAACAAAGCTGCTGCTGCTGCTGCTGCTAAGTCGCTTCAGTTGTGTCCAACTCTGTGCAACTCCATAGACAGCAGCCCACCAGGCTCTCCCGTCCCTGGGATTCTCCAGGCAAGAACACTGGAGTGGATTGCTATTTCCTTCTCCAATGCAATGAAAAGTGAAAAGTGAAAATGAATTTGCTCAGTCGTGTCTGACTCCTAGTGACCCCATGGACTGCAGCCCCTCAGGCTCCTCTGTCCATGGGATTTTCCAGGCAAGAGCACTGGAGTGGGGTGCCATTGCCTCCTCTGACACAACAAAGCAGGCTTGTTTTTAACCTGGTTGCTAAATAGTCACTAGAACACCGCTGACCCAGTAACCAGCATAGTACCTGGTACCTTGTGTATCATGAGCATTTATTTAGTGATTTGGGGTGAATTAATAAATAAATAGACAAATAAGCTCTATTTTTAAAGTATGTTCTGTTGTTTCCATTTTTCTACTTCTTAGGCTCTGGGAACATCCTTCTTCGTGTTGTGAAAGCCTTTCTCCTGTCTTAGTTTTTTAAACCTATTTTGCCTCAAGGAAGAGACTGTGTCATTTATTTCTACATATTTGCCAGTGCCTTACAGAGAGTAGGTACATCACCATTTTTAAATGACAGCTATATCTGTGAACTGAGCTTATGCTGTCTCACCACCTTTAGTCAATCATACTTCCTCCCGTACTCCAATGGCGGTAGCAGTCATTGAACCTCATGCTTCTTCAAAAATATGCTGAGTGTAGAGTCACTGTAGGGCAGGCATCAGTTATGATTACCAAAGGCCCAGTGCTACTCACCAGATTTTCCAGTTGAGAAGAAGAGATCAACACAAATATTTTTCTCTCAAAGCTTAGGGTATTACCTAATCTACTTTAAGCATTCATCAGATTACCATTTGGAGTCAGGTTTCCCGGAAGCTGACCTGGAAACGAAGATTTGTGGTCAAGTGATTCATTAATGAAGTTCTCCCAGGAGAAACTGGTGAGAGACTGAGGGAAACAGGGCAGATAATGGAAGCCAAAATGATATAATCTTGGCAAAAGCCCTGGGAATCATAGGTCCCAGCTGCATCCCACAAACAAACTCTATAGAGTGTTACATGTCAGAATCATTGCCACCTGAGATACTGACCTCCATATTCTTTTGATCTGAAGACTACGGTGTTGGAAACAAAAGCACATGAGAAGGGGCACACAAATATTATAGGAGAAAACTAAAAAGATCTAGAAGGAGCACTGTTAAGTTCTAAATGCGATGATCAACACATTCAGAGTTGTTTGCCTTTTGGACATGCTTTAACTACCTTTAGTTCAAGTTCTCTTGTTAGTCATCTCTTTGACCATGGACAGACAAATTAAATTATGAGTCTAAATTCTCTAATTTATAAAATAAAGAGGATTGGACTATATATGTCCCTTTTAGATGTATTTGCCGAGAACTGTGAAGGGTTTGAGATTTTATCCTACTTAAATGCTAACAAGTTAGCCTAGTAGAAGACATGAGACTCCAAGGTCAAAGACAACAGATAGTTTATTATTTATAGTGGTAGCAATACCCAGAGTATCAGCATTCATATACGTTCTCTGAGTCCCAATTCCCAAAATCCATATGAAGAGGGCCAGGTGCCATCTACATAGGCAGTGGGTTATATTATAGAAGGGGAACTTCAAACTTAACATAAATAGTTAATAATAGTCGGTGAACATGTTGATGTTTTCCCTGGAGGCAGACATTATTTTTAGCATATGTACAGAAGTGAATCTTCCTTTTATTCCAGCAGGAGACACTATTTATCTAACAAGGCTCTTTGCCATACACATATCCTTAAAAAGATGATCCAGGACAAAGACAGTGCATCTTCTTGCTCCATGTGTGGAAACACTTGATAGCTATTTGTTATTATTGTTCCAGAGTCTGTTTCACCAATTGTTTCTTTTAAGATCAAAGCTAAGATGGCTGAACTAGAAATGGGCAAACATTTTCCTGAAACTTTAGTACACATATCCCTTTCCGACCAGATCATCTCTTTGAAAACAGTGGGAGTCACTGAACTTGATAGGCATGTTCTCATATTCAGGACATGTATCCCATAATATACATGGATATGTCTTTCTTCTCCCTTTCCTTCCTTCCTTCTTCCTTGCCCTGTTTATCCGAACTTCCATCCTTTCCTCCTTCTTAGCATATCAGCTGTCTAGCAGCTACTAGGAGGAGGCACACCATTTCCAATCTGTACTAGAACCACACTATTTGATTTAAAAATAGAGTAAAATTTGAGAATGAATAGCAAGTATTATTCACCAACTTCCTAGCAAAAATTTCCAAGTTACTTCCTCATCTATGGAAAGTTTCTCACCTTGAACCACCTTCAGAGAGAATATAATCAAGTCAGGCAGATAAGTATACCCTCACAGGCCCAGGGCAAATCATAATTTTAATAAAAATTGAAAATATGATCCACAATATAGGGACTATGCCTCTCCAGGCTGTTCAAATGCATCATTTTCAAGGCCCGGTATACAGCAGGATATATACATTTTAGAATGTGAGGAACATGCATTGTTTTCCTCAGTCTATTTTTCCTAAGTGACAAGGTAAGCACCTTGAATATTTTCTAGAGTGTAAAATGTATATATTATAAATATAAGAAATAAATATTTGCAAAATTGATTTCTACACACCAAATAATAAAAGAATCCTCAGTCAGAATACCAAAAAATGGTTGACTGAATTGATTAGCATGAGAATTTATGTCAAATATCAAATTCTCTGAAATTTAAAGTAACATGGACAATATTGCTATTCTAGGAGGAGTAGTGGTCAGGAAACTTTCATATTGCTTTAGTCTCTTGTAGGCGTGAATCTTTCAGTCAAGGCATCCTGGCATTTTTCACATGGGTATAGGGCAGAGTCTTCAGTGCAAATAAAAGTATATTGGGTAACATTTTTTATGTCACACAGTAAGCCTTGGGTCTCCATTTTCAAACCAGAATTATAAATGTATAATTTGTCATCCAAATGCATAAGAAACTGAAAATGCTTTCTGTGTGTGAGTTGCATAATGAAACTGATTTCTTTCTCCTTATATCTCAGTTATATATATATGCACAGCTGCATTATTAACCTAAGTGCATAGGACAAAATTAATAGCATTCAAGAATTCCACAAATGATAAGGAAATCCCAAGCTGTGTGCTGGATCCCATATTCCTCTGGGAATGAGTTGATGACTGAAATTTGAGAATTGCATACTTAAAATTAGTGTTTGGCCCCACCTGTGTGTACATAGTGTAATTATCAGAATAATAGAAAGTCATATTTCAATGTGGTTTATTTTCTATCCTTCTCAGCAAGTCTCCTCAGGAAATCAGTTTTATTAATGAGACCAAATTAGAAGCAACCCTGGATAGACAAAAATAGTCCCTGGTAATTATGTTTTATAGGTATGCATTCCGTGTCATTTTTCAAGTTGCTAGCAGAGTATTATGTACCCAGTAGGTGCTCAATAAATATTAATTGATGTTGATATAACAGTTTCCTTCTGGAAGTAGTCAATTTCTCATATGTGTGCATCCTTTGTTTTTCTCTCTGCTTCCCTGATTACAAGGCCCTGATCAGACTTGGCCACCTCCTCATGCTTAGAAAAACACAAACTTAAAAAATTGCTAAATTCCTTTTTCATAACAAAAGAAACTGCTGTCAAAATGATTTCCTAGGCACACTTAGCATTTTCCCCTTTAAAAAAAAAACACAAAACATGGTACAATATCTTGAACAGTATTTATTAATATGGAAAAAATGCCTTTTAGAAGTTATTCATTTTTTAACTGAAGGATAATTGCTTTACAGAATTGTGTTGGTTTCTGCCTTTTATAATCAACTCAACCACAAGACTCCTTCCTTTAGCAAGGCCAGGGCTAAAGGCTGTTGGAATAGGTGGCTGACTGCTCATCTGAGGCTCAGATATATTATTTTAAACAGTCATGCTTGAAATTCCCAACTTTAGGAGAGCCTTAAAGTCTGTTTAAACTAGGTTAAGGGACTGTGATACCAAAGTGGGAATGCACATTAATCTGCGCATGACCTGGGATTGCTTTTGCTGATTAACCTCTTTCTACTCACTAGCAGAAAAGGACAAAATAGTGGATGGGGCAGAGACTTTGCTTCTGATGACAGGAGCAAGCCAGGCCAAGGGACAGATGAGGTCAGTAAGTCACTGCAATAAGAACCCAGGGTAATTTGTGCCCTGAGAAGGAAGATTGGTTATGACAAGGGCCCAGAAAGGAGAAATGATAAAGACAAACTCTATTAACTGCACAATTTCTACTTAGATCAACCGTATCCCTAAGTTTAAATAATAAGGCAATTTGAGTTGTAAGAGTGATTCTCAACCTTTTCTGTACATTAGGATTACCAAGGGAGCTATCTAAATACAGATGCCTGGGGCCCACCACCTGAGATTTTGATTTAATTGGTGTTGGATAGGACCAGAGCATTGGTAGTTTTTACCTCTCCCAAGGTGATTTTAATGTGTTGCCAGGTTGGTGAACCACTGATCTATAGTAAATTGAGCAAGTCAGGCTTGCTTCACACATGTGAGTGATTTGCAGTCACTGTTTTTCTGAAGGCAGTGGTTTTCCAACTTTAGTGTGCATGGAAATCACTTGGGGCTATTTGCATATTTAATCAGCACCTTCAGACAATTCTGATTCCTATTCTCACATGTTGAAAAAAGGAGCCTGAGAGGAATGAAAATTATCAAAGTCTGGTATAAAAATAGAAAAGTTTTGGAAGGCACACAGTAGACTATAGCTTTGCAACTTAAGGCCAGATCCTCAGGCCAGAAGCAGAGTAATATCCATCACCTAGAAGCTTGTTTGAAATGCAGACTCTCAGGCACCTCTTCCAAACTTTTTGAATGAGTCAGAACTCGATTTTTCACAAGATCCCTAGGTACTGAATGCGCAGGAAATTTCGAGAAGCACTGACTTATAGAACACTTGAGCCTCCCTTATACCTTGACTATTCTCCCAGACTTATTCAAACCAGATGAGTGGTTCTCAAACTTTGGTATGGAACATAATCACCTGGAAAACTAATAAAGAACACAGAAATGCAGGTTCTTTTGGAGTAGGACAGGACCTGAGTCATATTTGTACTAAAGTCCCAGGTAATTGTGACACAACGAAGTCTAGGAACTGCATGATATGACTATCAGGGATGCCTCTTTTTTTTTTTTTTTTTTTTTGTTGTCTCTTTGGTTATTTTTTGTGTTCTCTAGTAGATAATAAATTCCACAAATCTATGTTCAGCTTTATACATCTAGCATCTTGTATAACCCCTGGTAGGCAATCAATAAATATTTGAATAATGATTGAATTGAGGCACTGTCTACCTTTAGGTATCAAATATTGGGAAAATATATCCCAAATGACTTTTCTTCCCTCACCTTGAATTTTAGACACAGAGTGTCTATATACCCAAGGGAAATTTATGCAGGAAAGGGAGACTATTCAAAGGTTAATTTGAAAAGAATTGTCTCCTACCTCTAGTGGCACACTCCCTCCCACGTAAAGTTCATTAGCTCTATACCATAGTCTCCTCTTTACCTGTGGCTTCACTTTCCAAGGTTTTAGTTACCTGCAGTCTACCATTGTCCAAAAATTATTAAATGGAAGATTCCAGAAATAATTTATAACTTTTAAAACACACGCTATTCTGAACAGTGTGATAAAATCTTGAACTGTCCTGTTCTGACCCACATGGAATCCCCAGTCATCATGGTTGATGACCCAGGATCACTAGATGATCTGACATCAACAAAAAGTGAGTAGTATCCTGATGGTATACCACAATGCTTATGTCATTCACCTCATTTCCTCTCATCGCACAGGTTTTTTATCATCTCACATCATCACAAAATGATGGGTGCATGTAGTAGTTCAGCCAGTAAGTCAAGTCTGACTCTGACACGCCAGGACCCGTCAGACTCCTCTGTCCATGGGATTTCCCTGGTGAAATACTGGAGCGAGTTTTCATTTCTTTCCCTAGGGGATATTCCTGACCCAGGGATCAAACTCCAGGCTCCTGCTTTGGCAGGTAGATTGTTTGCCTCTGAAGCCATCAGGAAAGCTTGTAAAAGAAGGGTGAGTACAGTAAAATAAGATATATTGAGGAAAAGACCACATTCACATAACGTGTTACAGTATATTTTTTAAATTGTTCTATTATTAGTTTCTTGATGTTATTCTCTTACTGTGATTAGTTTATAAAATTATATTCTCATAGGCATTTGTATAGGAAAAAACAGATTATATAGAGTTTGGCTACCTGCAATTTCATGCATGCCTTTGGGGTCTTGGAACATAATCCCCACTGCTAAGGGAGGATAATTGTACAAAAGTAATTCTCCTCTGACCTCCTGTTCATTTCAGAAGGGTCTATGTGTACCCCGAGGCAATGCTTGTACCTGGCTTCATCTTTCTCTGCATGTCAGGCACGTGTATACATGTGCATTCCAAAGCTCTTGCAGCTTCTTATGTGCCTACATTCACTAGCCTGCATGAGGATGGCTAGATAGCATGGGGGATACAATGAAGAGAGTTGGCTCCTATATTACTAATATTCTTGCTAATCTCATTATCATATCTGTAAGGTGATTGAATGATGATAATTTATATGTTTGCTTGACATGTTTGTGATACTGTTGATTCAGATAGCTGGAAATCTACATCTGTTCAGAATTCAAAGGGTACTTAGTAATTTCTTTTTATTGCCACTGCTAGAAAATGGCATTAAAATTTTACTTGCTTAGTTACCTATACCAGAGCCTCCAGCCCTGAACTGAATATCCTTGAGCATAAGGAACACTGTCATTGCATTTTTAATAAGCACCCTAGGTTATTCTGATAAAGATATTCTCTTGATCACAATTTGAGGTAACTTGGTCCAGAGCAGCAACTAGGAAGGAGGAGGAAAAGCAAATATTTATTGATTCTTTATTGCTGGCCATTCACAGAACTGTTCGGTTCCTTTCTGTGTGTCGCATAAGGCAATCCACACGATAGCCCTCCATTTTTCCATATGTAGAGAATGAGACTCAGAAAAAGAATGTGCTTGACATCACGCAGCTTCTACATGGCAGAGATCAGTGTTGAATCCAGATTTAGTTGAGCTCACACCTTCCAGAGTCTGACCACTTGGACTAGAAACTTAATTCAGCTAGTTACTGCATGACCTTGGGAAACTGCCTAACCACTCTATGCCTCAGTGTCCATATCTATAAAGTAGAAATAATGGTAGTACATGGTTCACTGGGTTGATGAAGGATTAATTGAAATACTAGATAATAATTGATATTAATTGAACTACAGATCTGCCCCACTTCCTAAATTTTGTATTATGCCATTTTGATGAAAGACCTATACTAGTACCTGTTTTTACTAACCAAAAGAAAATCATAGAAGATACTGATTTTTAAAAAAAGAAGTCAAAAAGCTAAAATAGCATTCAAAGTTTGTTTCAGTGGGCTGTTACAGAGGCAGCAAGAACGCCAAGGTGGTAGAATGGTCCCACCAAGCTCCTTCCCTGAGAATTACACTCATCTCAGCATCAAGACACCATAGCTTTGAATTGTGTCTATGAGCACTTTGTGCTTTCTATTGATTTATTTTGTGCTTTCATTAGCAAGACGTTTATTTTTTTAATTGGAGGAAAACTGCTTGACAATGTTGTATTCGTTTCTGCCATGCAACATCGAGAATCAGCCAAAAAATACACATATCACCTTCCTCTTGAGCCTCCCCTCATCCCGCCCATCCCGTCCATCTAGTTGTTACAGAGTACCAGGCTAAGCTCTCTGTATTATCCAGCAACTTCCCACTAGCTATCTATTTTACATATGGTATTGTATATATGTCAATGCTACTTTCTCAATTCATCCTACCCTCTCCTTTCCCTGCTATGACCACAAGTCCATTCTATATGTCTGCATCTCCATTACTTCCCTACAGATATTAATAGATTCATCAGTATCACTTTTGAATTGGGGTTTTCTCAGGGTAATGCCCAGTAGTGGGATTGCTGGGTCATATGGTAGTTTTATTCCTAGTTGTTTTAAAGAATCTCCATACTGTTCTCCACAGTGGCTATATCAATTTACCTTCCCACCAACATGCAGGAGGATTCCCTTTTCTCCACGTTCTCTCCAGCATTTGCTGTTTGTAGATCTTTTGATGATGACCATTCTGATTGGTGTGAGGTGATACCTCATTGTAGCTTTGATTCGCATTTCTCTTACGAGAGACACTGAGCATCTTTTCATGCTTTATTGACCATCTCTATGTCTTTTTTGGAGAAATGTCTGCTTAGGGCCTAGCAAGATGAGTCTTAAGGTAATGTTCTTCACTTCATGCCCTTTTGGCTTATGAAAGGTTTCATAGACATACTCTACTTTTGAATAGTGGGGAAAACCTCTAAGAGGTGTAAAATGCTCAGAGGGCATCTGACACATGGCGGTAAATCAGAGCTCCTGCTATTACTATCATTGTTTTCATCACCTGATTTCAAAGAACTTGCTGTTTTCTACATCACTACCTCCCTTTGGTTGTAATTATAATATATTGTATAGAACACAAAATTGCCCTTGTGTTCTATAGAAAAGTGAAAGTGGAAGTTGCATCCGACTCTTTGCGCCCCTGTGGACTATACAGCCCATGGAATTCTCCAGGGAAGAATACTGGAGTGGGTAGCCAATCCCTGCTCCAGGGGATCTTCCCAACCCAGGGATCGAATCCAGGTCTCTTGCATTGCAGGTGGATTCTTTACCAGCTGAGCCACAAGGGAAGCCCAAGAATACTGGAGTGGGTAGCCTATCCTTTCTCCAGCAGATCTTCCCAACCCAGGAATCAAACCAGGGTCTCCTGCATTGGAGGGGGATTCAAGAGAATAAATATGTAATAGTATATTCATCCCCTTGAATCAGTCACACCACTCTCTCCTTTCCAACCTCTCCCTCTTTGTTTGCTCCTTTGCGTCAGTCTTCAAATCTCACAGGTCTCTTTGGGATTCAATGGGCATCACTGAAGATGGTGGTCAAGTAGAGAAACATTCAGGAAGCTGTGATTGAGAAAAAAATACACAGACATCAGTGGCCCCAGCAAGGGATTTGTATATCATTAAGCAGAACATTTATTTCAAAGTATAATTCATGTGCCAATTAAATATTTTAGCAATAAGATGAGCATCAGTATATAGTGGCATCAATGTCATCTTACAATTTAGACAGGTTCTTTTACAATTTAAGTTATTAGAAAAGTCTTTGACCATAAATATTATTCAGGGACATAGAATTCACCTTGACTTTAATCATACCTACTTAGGTTCCATACTTCTGCTTCTTCCCTAGTCAGGAGGGCAAATACAGTCTATGGGTTATTTATATGGATTGTAGAGTAAGAGAAGGCCTGGCGCTGCCAGATTACTAGCACTGTACCTTTGGGAAAATTCTCACTAATCTGAGCCTAACTTCTGCAGTGGTGAAACAAAGCTAAGAAGAATCACAGCCTTAAAGGGCTACTGCGAAGATTACATGAAGCATTGTCAATAGAGGCACAGTGACCGGCCGCAAGGGCGAAAAACTATTTGCTAATATGGCAGCAATTATTCTGCTGCCCTGTGTCCTACTGTTCCTAGTAAGCCTTTAAAACCTCCGGATAGCACCTGGCCACTGGCTGTGACACCTTACAACATTGCGAGTGTTATTTATTGAGTATCCAAGAGCTCAAACTGGGTTTTCTCTGGTCTCTGGAGAGCTCACCTTGATAAGGCCCATGGGTTTGTGCATTGAAACAGAAAACAAAGGTAATTTTTTTAAAGAATAAACGTCGCTTCCGGTGACTCAGAGAGTAAAACATCTGCCTACAATGTGGGAGACCAGGATTCAGTCCCTGGGTCAGGAAGATCTCCTGGAGAAGGAAATGGCAGCCCACTCCAGCACTCTTGCCTGGAAAATCCCATGGACGGAGGAACCTGGTAGGCTACAGTCCATGGAGTCGCAAAGAGTCAGACATGACTAAGTGACTTCACTTTCTTTCTTTCTTCACATATATAAGAACATGAAGTAGAATTATAGTATACTTCCTAAGATTTAATTAGATTTTTTATTTTAAATTATTGTATTGTTTGATATTCTTTCCATTGGGAAATCAAACCTGAAAATGATACAATTGTTCATCCACCCATATATTTAATTCTAATTAAATAGAGAATGCAGCATTCCAAGGATGAATCTTTCTGGAGTGAGACTTTTTGGAAGATGTGATCTTTCATTCTGTTATCATCTGAAGGAAAATCAATGTATTTTCTTCCTTAATGCATGCTCCAGTGTAATTATTTCATTATAAGAAATGAAACCTAAATATAGGGTCTTCTAGTTTAAATAATTAATACTTAAAAGAAATCCACCATTGAAAAACCCCAGTGAACCAAGTTCATATATGATTAATGAAATGTAACATTTCTACCTCTTTAGGAGCTGTATTAAAAACAAATTTCCAAGTTGCAACACTTCACACAGGACATCTTGTCTTAGAGCTCCTCGGCACAAGAAGAGTCCCCAGACTCTGTTCTACTTTTTGTACTCTTTGGAGAAGACTGAAAGAGAAC
>SJYC01137422.1:28-23761 GCA_006408675.1 Madoqua kirkii
ATAATTCACTTAAAGGAGATAAAAAGAGGAAACTATTATTCTTTAATTAAATATAAATTCATAATCTTATAAATAAAAGATAGTTTCAAATGCAGTATTTTCCTGAAATGTATCACTTAGTCTATTTCATATTCCCTTCTTTGAGAGATTTCCTGTGAGTCATTTCTCAAAATCAGATTTAATCAAAATATTCTTAAGATGGTAGTTCATGTAAATCAACTCACTTAATTCTCTCAACAGCCCACCAGGGTAGGAATTATTGGCCTCATTTTAATGATGAAAATCTAGTCTTAAAGAAGTTAACAAACTTGCTTAGAAATAGCAAGTCACCATTTCAGAGGTGGAATTTGAATTCACCTTTGTTCACCTAAATTAACAGTCTTTACCACAGGACTGTAACTCTAAAAACCCATAAATAAAACTATCAGAAGAATGAACATGATTACTTTGCATCCTTAGTTTTAGTTGGCACTTATTGGTCAATAGAAATACTCTCATTAGCTATTTTAATGACAGCTTTTATAAAACAGATAATGACTGCCACACCCAGCAGTATAAAGTTATCAGATATATCACACTCTTCCTGCATGATGGGAAGGTGCAGGAGGCTCTGAAATGAGTGCTGTATTGTTTTTTCTGTTGTTGTTGGGTTGCTCTTTTAAAGAGAAATTCTATGTAATTAAATAGCAATCAGGCACTTAAAAGACAGGCTGATCTCAGTACTGTATTTAAGTAAAGCAGACAAAGATTGCATTTTCCATCCTGTGGTCTGGACACCTGGTGCACAAGCTCAGCCTTGTGCAGGGTCAGCCTAATTGAAACCATCCTTCATGTGCCTGTCACATAAACAAAACTCTGTGTTCTGAAAACTCCATGTAACAAAAATACACAGGATTTCTTTTTTAAAATTTTCATCACTGTTATGAGTGCCAACATTTCTGTCCTTAGTTCAACTGATCTTGTAGACATTTCCATCACTTTTTAAACATCATTCACTTAATAAAAGTACCTTGCATTAGCAAGATTTAATTATGTTATGCAAAAGCCACAGGGATAATTATAATTTATCCAGGCACTCTTAATCTGTATTAAGGGAAATGTGTTACAGACCTGATGAGAAAATTCATATACCATTATCCCATCTCAACAGCTGCTTAGCTAAATCTTGCTATAATAAAATCTCAGTTATCATCCCATCATTTCTAGCCTGCCATTTTTTTAAATTTCTACCAATTTAAAAGAAACATTTTAAATTGTCATTTCTAGAACTTTGTAATGTGATTAAATGTGTTTCATTAAACCAATATGTTCTTATCCTAACATGATTTAAGATTGCACTAGCTACATATTTACAATTCTATTTAACTAATCACATGCATTTGCTGAACATCTCCTACATCCTCAGTGTTTCTGGAACTAAGGACCTCTAGATATTCTGCTACATTGTCATAAGCAACTAAATCCTAGCAGGGAGAAAATACTTTACTGTATATGTCCAATTTCCATATCTTGATTTGCTCAACTTACTTATAACTTACAGCAAAATGTCAAAGTTTCAAGCTTGGAAATCTACTCATTAGATAAATATAAGTGACAAGAGAGGCATTTCTTCTTAGAGCAATATTAAATTCTTTCTAATTGTAACTCAGTCCCTTGTCCAGCAGAATTTTCACTTATCCAAAGTCCCTGTAGGCCGGTACTTCCACCATTTCCGTTGGAAATTTCCTCCATAACTGCACAAATTTCACCACTAGATCGTATTTCCTGCCTTTCAGTTCATCTTCTTCCTGATACTTATTAAGCTGCAGATAGTTACCTTATATCTGTAAGACCTAAAATTAATTTTGCTTTGTTTGAGCAGTCTGGGGGAATGAACAGTCATTTGTAAATTTCCCTTGAATAATGCACTTGTTCTTAAAAGCTTGTGAATTGTCAACATTATTGTAGCCATTGAATGATGGCAATATTACTACTTTTGACAAGCAAGGGAAAAATTACAAAAGTAGCTAAAATGCTTAATATTTTCTAGGCACATTAGGAAACTTAAGATTTTTCTCTTTGGAAAAAAAGTACAGGTGAATGAAAATTCTACTCTTGTAAAAGAACTAGAAGATAAATCCTGCCTATTAAAGGAGTTGTAAAAAGACAGGAAAACAAACAAAATAAACCAAATACATACTCTTACATGTACTCATTCATCCTAACTAATATTTTGACTGATTATCTACCAAATCCTTGTGTACTTTCGAGACACTTGACAAAATTTAACTACTCTAACTTCAAAATATGCCCGTAATTCTTAATTGGTAAATGCATTGTTTAATCATAAATATTTTGACCTATTCAAATTATGCCAATATGAAATTTACTATATTTTATATATCAAATAACATATTTATCCAGTTATTATACACAGAAACTTAGCTCCTGACATTTTCACTTCTTGCTTTCTAATATTTTTAATTTTTGTTTCTTTATTTAAGTAATAAGTATCCTACAAAGTCCTTCTGCAATACGATCCTACAAGGTAGGAGAAACTTTCATTAGGAACAATCACACCCAAAATAAATCAACAAGGAAAATTCCAACGAGGAATTATTTTTCCTTCAATTGCTTATTATTTAAAAGTAAATGGGAGTCAGTCTTTATTTTATCAGGAAAAAAAACAGAAGTATTCATAACTATAGTTTTAAATCAAGCAAACAAACTTCAAGAAGAATGCCTAATTATCATTTTCAACCTAATCCTCAAATCACAGATTCATAAGATAACTTTGAAGAAACAGCAAAATCAAAACGCCAAGAAATTTACAAAACATTAAAGGAACTAAAAAGCCTCTTGATGAAAGTGAAAGAAGAGAGTGAAAAAACTGGCTTAAAGCTCAACATTCAGAAAACGAAGATCACAGCATCTGGTCCCATCACTTCATGGGAAATAGATGAGGAAACAGTGGAAATAGTGTCAGACTTTATTTTTTTAGGCTCCAAAATCACTGCAGATGGTGACTGCAGCCATGAAATTAAAAGACGCTTACTCCTTGGAAAGAAAGTTATGACCAACCTAGATAGAATATTCAAAAGCAGAGATATTACTTTGCCAACAAAGATCCGTCTAGTCAAGGCTATGGTTTTTCCAGTAGTCATGTATGGATGTGAGAGTTGGACTGTGAAGAAAGCTGAGCACCGAAGAACTGATGCTTTTGAACTGTGATGTTGGAGAAGACTCTTGAGAGTCCCTTGGACTGCAAGGAGATCCAACCAGTCCATTCTGAAGGAGATCAACCCTGGGATTTCTTAGGAAGGAATAATGTTGAAGCTGAAACTCCAGTACTTTGTCCACCTCATGTGAAGAATTGACTCATTGGAAAAGACTCTGATGCTGGGAGGGATTGGGGGCAGGAGGAGAAGGGGGTGACAGAGGATGAGATGGCTAGATGGCATCATCGACTTGATGGACGTGAGTCTGAGTGAACTCCGGGAGGTGGTGATGAGCAGAGAGGCCTGGTGTGCTGCGATTCATGGGTCACAAAGAGTCAGAACTGACGCAACTGAACTGAACTGAACTGAATGGATGGTTTTAAGTAGAGTGGTATGATATTCTAATAATTGCAATATGGGAAAAAATAATTATTCTATGGCAGCAACCAACTACAGAATACAATTCCTTTGTTTCTTTGTCCTTATCACTGATCCAGTATTTTACTTTAAAGAAATGCATCAACTGTATCATTCTCCCAGGTGGTAAAAATTTAGACTAGTAGTCTGGGTTCAAAGACTACTTTACAGACCTTTGAATGACCAAAAGACTACGCAGGACATGGGGATGAAGGCAGCAGAGATAGTCCAATAGTATAAAAACACTGGAGAGACCCAAGAGTACTTCATACCTTTCTCTTTGTATGCTGAAACATAATTTTGTTCTCAAAATAACTCTATGCAGGGAACAGAGTGGTTAACATAGATGAAAACTATGAACTCAGACAAATTTCATGGTCAACCAGAGAATAACCTAAGCTAAAACCTTATTTTCTGATAACTAATCAGTCTTTTTCCACTCATTTTACCAAAAGAATACCATCAATGAACAGGAAGGAACAAATGTAATCTCAGACACTCTTAGGATATCCTGCCCTCTTTTCACTTTTGAAAATGTATCCATTAGTATCCTGAGCCATACAGCAAATTCCCATTGGCTAATCAACCTAGAGCAGTGGGGAGGGAGATGGGAGGGAGTTTCAAAAGGGAAGGGGTTTATGAATACCTATGGCTGATTCATGTTGTGGTTTGACAGAAAACAGAAAAATTCTGTAAAGCAATTATCCGTCAATAAAAATAATTAATTTTTACATGTATTCATTAGTAAATGGAAAGCGACATATTAGATCAAAGCATTTTAAGAATTCATAAATGCTAACCATTATTGTAACTAAAACCATGTGAAAAATGTCTTATGAGATACAAACTTTTATTATAATTAATGCACTTTCATTTAAATATTGCTACTGCACTGTATTTCCAATGGGTAGTCACAACTTATTTTAAACATAGCATAAAATTTGCTTAATGGAAGTAAGATGATTTCACTGAAAGTTGGAGTGATTTTAAAGTAAATTATCAGTCTAAAAATTACACATTAATTATAACGCCATGGTTGTCATCTAAACTTTGTTCCCTCTTCTCTGCAGGAATTGATGATCTTCTGTTTTGACCTTAATAGGGTTTGGGTATCTTCTAGGAGGGGTACAATTTTCAGTAGTTAATGGAAAATTTTCCTTAGAGTACAGCACCTGGAAACCAGGCTTCAACTATTCTATAACATTTTTTTAATCTTTACATCTGGTAAATTATTGCTAGCAAGTCTATTGGGAGTTCAAGAGGCTATATTACTTCTCAAACATTTAAATACTTGCATCATAAGAAACGGGGAGAAGTGGCCCTCAAAACATTCATTCCTGGAGAGCATTTTAAGTAATGAATATTCTTGAACATACAGAGGAGACTTCATGTGCCACTTGAGAAGAACTGAATTCCTACCCTGTTGTTCACCAAGTATCACAGAACTACAAGAACTCATGGAGACTTCAAACTCTCTAAAGTTAATTACCTTTCTACATAATTTCGAAACTATATTCTGACAGTAAGTCTAGAAGAAAATGTGGTGTGAGAATTTGGTCAAAAGGATGGAAGGGGATCTAACTTGTATTATTTCTTGTTATGAAATTGTTTTTCAATTATGAGTTCACACAGTTCTGACGTCAAACCACTGTACATCAATTCAACTCACACTCTGTTTTACGGAACTCAGCCACATTGCCGTATTTTGCTGGGTGAATCTGAGAAATGTGATCTATTTGTGACCCTGAAAGAAAAACTGAATCACTTATCCTAATAACACACTTCTATTTTAATGACACATTAATATTGCTTGAAATTGTTTTTCAAAATATGGTAATTTGTTACTATAATAGAACTTAGATATCTCTGTTGCTCTTCTCAAGTTCAAGGCCTCCAGAGATGTCACTGCTCAAACCCCAACAAACCCCAAAAAAGTTCTTGCTTTGGCAGCTGTTACCAGTCCCTTAGCTAATGAGATCAACCAAAAGTGCTCTTTGAACTCTTCAAATAATTCCCAAGGATTAACCATCAAGAACATTCTGTCAGTGGAATGCAAAAATCTCTGGATATACTCACCAACACAAACAATCTCAAATCCACTTTTTAAAAATGTTTTTGGATTAACTGTTCTCTCATTTTCATTCCTACTGCCTTAATTCAAGTAGCTCCCTGTTACTCTCTTCACTAATTTCTTTCCATACTAACATGTTCTGAACACTGCTTTCTTTCTTAAGCACATGCTGCAGATTTTGCAATGACTCTTGAACGATAAATACTGTGTTAAACATGAAAGTGAAAGTGTTAGTTGCTCAGTTGTGTCTGACTCTTTGTGACTCCATGGACTGAAGGCTCCTCTGTCCATGGAATTCTCCAGTCAAGAATTTCTTTATCATCTGAGTCACCCAAGAAGCCGAAACAGAGTGCTTAAAGTGAAAATGAAGTCGCTCAGTCATGTCTGACTCTTTGCGACCCCATGGACACCAGGCTCCTCCGCCCATGGGATTTTCTAGGCAAGAGTACTGGAGTGGGTTGCCATTTCCTTCTCCAGGGAATCTTCCCAACCCAGGGATCGAACCCAGGTCTTCTGCTTTGTAGACAGACGTTTTACTGTCTGAGCCACCAGGGAAGTCCTAGCAGAGTGCTTAGGGTGTTATATTGTCATCCCCAAATGTCTTCGAGACATCTTTATTTCTACACCCAGCAGACTGTTTGACAGCTACCAGTTACCGTGCCAGAGTTCATGCTCTCCACGGCTGCCTGGTGGTGAGCCCCCACCTATGGTTCAAGTTCTGCTCGAACTTTACCTCTTAAAGGGAATTTTTCTGTTATAAGAGACCCTTTACCCCTCTAATACAGAACCTAATACATCTGGCCTCACACTAACGTTTATTTATGTATAGTTCTACCTTACAATTTGAGGGCAGAAAGTATGTCTTACCCATAAAGGTGTTCTCCATAGTATCTGACTTGAAGATTTATAATTACAAAAGAAACATGTTATTTGAATAAGTGATTCAGGTTTTTGTTTCAGGGACACAGATAGACCATATTTCCCAGATTCACTTGAGCAAAGTATGGTCATGTGGCTGAGTTGTGAAGAACTCAGAGTATGGGTACGATCAATGACAACATTTCCCCACCAGAACCGTACGATCCTCTGATGTGTGGACTCATAATTTGGGGCTGTGGGAGTTGATATTGATGGACCTGCAAGAGAAAGGATCTTGAGCAGAAAGGTGCCCCAAAATACCATCTTGGACTCTGCTCTAAGTTCTAAACTTCTAAGATGCTGGGGTTTTATCTATTACTTCAGTACATGTGGCCTATGAGCCTAAGACTACTGATTGATCATCT
Source organism: Madoqua kirkii (assembly GCA_006408675.1). Taxonomy (NCBI): domain Eukaryota; kingdom Metazoa; phylum Chordata; class Mammalia; order Artiodactyla; family Bovidae; genus Madoqua; species Madoqua kirkii. The sequence continues at coordinate 6,997 of SJYC01137422.1, forward strand.
AATTATTACAGTAGAAAATAATAGATAATGGTGGCAATGATCTTATTTTTGGATAGACTTGCTGGAATGACCCTGCTTTGAGTAGAATGGCCATCACATCTTTTTTCCAGTGTTGAACCACCCCTGTGTTATTGCTTGGATCACAAGTTTTCTCCATATGGACACACTTACTCTTCTAGATATTGCTACATCTACGTGGAATTGGTCCTTAGACCCTCCCGATAGTACTGATTCCATTTGGCTAGACTTAACATCTGTAGCCATATGTCTCAATCCTTTCCATCACTCAAGGCCTAACAGATGCTTTGCTCTTACACAATGCTTATTATCAAGTCTTTCAGAATGTTTTTGCCTTGTTATGTATTTACATAGCATTCATTTTATAACACTTCATGCTATAAATGAGTCTTTATATTCTGCCTTTTCTATAAAGTGTCAAAGAAACTGTTACTTAATCCACCCTAATGTCACTGTACTACTTGTGAGTGGGATTTATCCTCAGATATTTTTCTGTGGATCTCAAAGCACCTTCCAGAGTGGCTGGAGAGAGACTGGGAATGTAGCTAGTCTGTTCCTGAACTGCTGATTCACAACATGTAGCTTCTTCCCTGTAAAAAAGTTAAAGCATTTAGGCTAATCCTAAAAAGAGCTAATCAAGCTCAATAGTGATTATTTGAAAACATTAAAAATAAATGGGATACAGTAGCATTTTAAACAATAGTCACACTTTCTGCAAAATGAAGTGAACTAAAATGAGGCAAGAACTTTCTGAGAGAGGCAACACTGTTTCAGTTATCTTTGATCTATGTGTTTATTGTTGTTCAGTTGCTCAGTCCTGTCTGACTCTTTGTGACCCCATGGAGTGTAGCCCGCCAAGCTGTTCTGTCCATGGGATTTCCCAGGCAAGAACACTGGAGTGGTTTGCCATTTTCTCCTCTAGGGGATCTTCCTGACCTAAGAATTGAAACCAAGTTTCCTGTATTGGCAGGCGGATTCTTTACCTCTGAGCCACCCAGGAAGTCCCGAGTCTTCTATCTATCTGTCTGTATATGTTATGTTCCAAAATGTATGACAAATGCAAATTTCCCCTATTTAAAAAATCAAATCTCTTAATCTAAAAGCACTAGAGGAAGTCAATTCTCAAATTTTCCTAAAGGTTGACATTATTTTGAAGTTACATGGTTCATGATTCATGAATAATCTTTTTAAAATAAAATTGTAAAGACTATGCCTTTGGTTCCTCATCTTTAATTGTGTCTGCTAAAATTTTCAACTCAGAATTCATTTTATCTTAATCCAATTCAAAGTATTTCAGTAATTTACACAGATAAAATAATACAGCATTCTATAATGCATGTCTGTCAATCTACATGCACATGTTTGTGCATGTGCATCAAGCATCAGTGTGCTTTTCTAAATTTCTGTTTCAAACTAGTCATTTCTAATCATCCAATAGATAATTAAATTGATTTGCTAAATGCATAACAATGATTAAAAGGTTAATAACATTTAGTAAGCCTTGATCATTTTTTCTATCCACAGGAAAAAAGAATTCTAAATGTTGATTAAAGTGTTCTAAACCTGGATGTTTTGAGCCATATTCCTGTGACATTTTCCCCTATGTAATTTCTAGTGCATAAACAGTACAAATGAATATTGATTGTAAAAATCTTCTTACATTGCATTGTGATATCCTCCCTTCAAGAACATATGAAATCTAATCCTACTAATTTGCATCTGACTGACAAGAAAATATTGATTGAGAAGGTGAGACCAATAAGAAAGCCAATTTTTGGTATATATGAGATATCTGAATTTAACATGGAAAATACCGATGTCAAAGAATACCATAATTAGTTTTGAGGTTGCCATGTTTACCTCTTCTTTATTGAGGGAGACATTTCACAGAAATCGGAGTGAAATTCTGCTGAAGGGTGGACTGTGTTAGCAATGGGGAATAAAAAGTGTAGGAGCACCTTAAAACAGTAAGAAATGGCTGTACAATCAGAGTAGTGAAAGATTGTGCAGAGATCTGAAGGCAAAAAGGCATTTCATTTCAAAGTAACAAATTATAAGATGTAAATGCAGAAATCAGCTATATCTCCCAAAAAGAAAAGACAAAAAAATGGGTTAATGCAACTGAAAGGCCAAACTAAAATCAAAGACCCTTGTACACTTACAGGAAAGACAAACCAATAAAAATATTTCATGGAAAAGTAAATACTAGGCTTCCCAGGTGGCTCAATGGTAAAGAATCTGCCTGCCAATGCAGGAGACACAAGAGATGTGGGTTCAATCCCTGGGTTGAGAAGATTCCTTGAAGGCGGAAATGGCAACCCACTCCAGTATTCTTGCCTCGATAATTTCATGGACAGAGGAGCATGGTGGGCCACAATCCATGGAGTCACAAAGAATCAGACACGACTGAAAACAGAGCACAAGAAATGATCCTGCTTGGAGACAAGTAAACAACAACAATACCTCAAAGAAGCTAAATTAGATATATCTTGCATTAATCCGTGAACTAGAAAATCAACAGAAACTATGAATAGTTTTATAAAGAAATTTAAAGACTTGAAAGAAAATGCCTCAGTGTCATAATGTCAAGGTATTACCGTCAAAAGGCAAAATCCTCATAGACCTGGCCATGATTTCTCTATATTGGTTTCATTTTTGATAAAAAGATGGAGTGTAGGTAGGCATATGAAAATATCCAGACAAAAAGGGCAAAACATGGAAAAAAGAGAATCAGCTTGCCATGAAAAACACATCTGCCAAGAAGGGCTGTTTACTGTATGATTTAATCTATGGATTAATGTAATATAGACGGTGACACATAAGATGCTAAACATTTAGAAAATTAATAAGTAGCTTATAAACTACATGTTTTTCCTAGTGGTTTCTATTTCCTTAGTTATTCCATGAAATAAAAACAGTATTTCTACTAGGATCCAGCATATTAGTTAATGAAAAACCAAATGCCAATTTAATAGGTGTTCACTTATGGTTTTAATTTCTTAATAATTTTATGACTTTTCTTCATGATTTCATAACTGGGGCAGTGAGTTTACAATCCTACATAACAAACCAACACATAAAATATGAGGAAGTCAACTAAATTAAAAATTTGGAGTTCTGGACAGCAAGTTAATATGAAAGAAACCTGTCCTGAAAAAAAAAAAAACAAAACCTGGAACACATTTCTCAGTCACTCTACAAACTCAAGATTGATCTCGAACTGCATGTGGTTACCTAGTTCTTCTTTCCTGAAGGAAACAGTTCCTTTTGTCTTTGGAACAGACATTATTTTTCATCACTTCAATTAGTAGTTCCCAACTTTTTTGGCACCAGGGACCTGTTTCCCATGGACTGGGGTAGGAGGATGGTCTCAGGATGATTCCAGTACATTACATTTACCATACACTTTGTTCCTATAATTATTATATCACCTCCACCTAAGATCATCAGGTATTAGATCCCAGAGTTAGGGCCCCCTGACTTCAAACACTCTCATTATGACCTCTCTTACCTAGCCTACTTGGAGAAGGAGATGGAAACACCCCGTAGTAGTCTTGCCTGGAGAATTCCATGGACAGACAAGCATGGCAGACTACAGGGTACAGGGGGACAAAGAGTTAGACGTGACTGAGTAACACTACTACTAGTATCTAGCCTGTCACCCACATCCTGAGTAATCCAAGCACAGTCAATCCCATGACACACTTCTCTCTTAGACTTAGAGTTTTCATATATGCTGGAGGCTTTCCACAGCAACTCTACACTTATATAATTCTTCTCAAGAAACTGACACAATCCACACAACTCTCATTCTCAGCAGCTTTCCTGATTCTTGAGAAAAAATGAGGTCATCCTACTTGAACTGTTTGCACTTGTGCCCATCAATCATACCTGTTGTTCCAGAACTAGGGCCTGCAACACCCTGATCTCGACATGCATTTTCTCTCTAGGCTATAATCATGGTCAATTTTCTCCACCAAATCCTTAAAAAGATAACTCTCTTTTAACTCTGAATCTCCTAATTAGCAACTTTCCTCATTCTTTTTCAACTAATATTCAAGACTTCCAACTCAACTATGAATTTTTCCCTAAAGAGAGAGATCTCAATATTTTGTCTTTCAAAGGACCCTTTTCAATTTTTAGCATAATAGATGTTCCCTGGCTGGTGTATCTGGAAATAGCACTTCTATTTTTTTCTTCTTAGGACTCATTACTTTCTAATATTATGCCACAAACATTTATTTGTTAATGCATTCAATCTATCTTTTCTTTCTAGAATATAAACTACCTGGTAGTGAATTTACCTTATCACATAGTAGGAGGAGCTTATCTCGAACTGCATGTGGTTACCTAGTTCTTCTTTCCTGAAGGAAACAGTTCCTTTTGTCTTTGGAACAGACATTATTTTTCATCACTTCAATTAGTAGTTCCCAACTTTTTTGGCACCAGGGACCTGTTTCCCATGGACTGGGGTAGGAGGATGGTCTCAGGATGATTCCAGTACATTACATTTACCATACACTTTGTTCCTATAATTATTATATCACCTCCACCTAAGATCATCAGGTATTAGATCCCAGAGTTAGGGCCCCCTGACTTCAAACACTCTCATTATGACCTCTCTTACCTAGCCTACTTGGAGAAGGAGATGGAAACACCCCGTAGTAGTCTTGCCTGGAGAATTCCATGGACAGACAAGCATGGCAGACTACAGGGTACAGGGGGACAAAGAGTTAGACGTGACTGAGTAACACTACTACTAGTATCTAGCCTGTCACCCACATCCTGAGTAATCCAAGCACAGTCAATCCCATGACACACTTCTCTCTTAGACTTAGAGTTTTCATATATGCTGGAGGCTTTCCACAGCAACTCTACACTTATATAATTCTTCTCAAGAAACTGACACAATCCACACAACTCTCATTCTCAGCAGCTTTCCTGATTCTTGAGAAAAAATGAGGTCATCCTACTTGAACTGTTTGCACTTGTGCCCATCAATCATACCTGTTGTTCCAGAACTAGGGCCTGCAACACCCTGATCTCGACATGCATTTTCTCTCTAGGCTATAATCATGGTCAATTTTCTCCACCAAATCCTTAAAAAGATAACTCTCTTTTAACTCTGAATCTCCTAATTAGCAACTTTCCTCATTCTTTTTCAACTAATATTCAAGACTTCCAACTCAACTATGAATTTTTCCCTAAAGAGAGAGATCTCAATATTTTGTCTTTCAAAGGACCCTTTTCAATTTTTAGCATAATAGATGTTCCCTGGCTGGTGTATCTGGAATAGCACTTCTATTTTTTTCTTCTTAGGACTCATTACTTTCTAATATTATGCCACAAACATTTATTTGTTAATGCATTCAATCTATCTTTTCTTTCTAGAATATAAACTACCTGGTAGTGAATTTACCTTATCACATAGTAGGAGGAGCTTCCCTGGTGGCTCAGCTGGTAAAGAATCTGTCTGCAATGTAGGAGACCTGGATTTGATCCCTGGATTGGGAAGATCCCCTGGAGAAAGGAACAGCTACCCACTCCAGTATTCTGGCCTGGAGAATTCCATGGGCAGTGGAGCCTGGCAGGCTACACAGTCCATTGGATCACAGAGTTGGTCATGGCTGAATGACTTCCACTTTCACTTTGATCACATAGTATAATGACCAAATAGAGAAATTGCTCAATAAATATATTAAATAAGTACACACACACACACACACACACACACATACACACACACACACATATCCCTTTCTAATCACTAAGTGTTTTTTTAACTTAAAATGTTGGTGAAGCAATTGCTGGTTATTCTCCAAAAATTCATTCTTCCTCTCTTTCTAATCACATGGCCACCCAAGTGGAAACTACTTTTCCCAGTTTCCTTGCTTCCAAATATGGCTGTGTGACTAAATTTAGGTGAGTAGAACAGAGCAGAATGTCATACACGATTTCTAGGCTGCCTTCCACTTAAAGGCAGGATGCTGCTCCTGCACTTAGGTTCTTTTTCTCTTCCTGGGTTCCTGAGTGACCCGGAAGAGCAGAGCGGACCCCTGGGATACATGGACTGGCTTACAGCATGAGAAAATACAATTTCCCTTTATTTGAGAACTTGACTTTGGAGTCTTTTTCTTTTAACTACTAAGCTTTTAACATACTTGGTTTCTATGATTCTCTCTGCTATTTTTCTGGTCATTTTTTATTTCCTTTTGAACTCTTCCTTCTCTATTTGTTCCTTAAATACTGATTTTCTCAAGGGTTCTTTTCTGGCCAACTACAGGTTCTTTTTTAACTCCAGTTTTCCTGAAATATAATTGACATAAAATTTTATAAATGTAAGATATACAACATAGTAGTAGTGTTAGACTCTCAGTCATGTCTGATTCTTTGCAACCCCATGGAATGTAGCTCACCAGGTTCCTCTGTCCATGGGATTCTCCAGGCAAGAATACTGGAGTGGGTTGCCATTCCTTTCTCCAGAGAATCCTCCTAACCCAGGGTCCAAACCCAGGTCTCCTCACTGCAGGCAAGTTCTTTACCATCTGAGCTACAGGGAAGCTCCAACATGATGATGTAAAATATATACATATACACTGTGAAATGATTACCACAATACTTACTTAACATTCATCTTCTCGCGTATTTAACAAATTTTTTTCTTGTAATGAGAAGCTGTAAAGTCTACTCTCCTAACAACTTCCAAATATGCAGTATTTTAACTATGGTCTCATACAATACATTACACTCCAAGATTTATCTATTTTATAACTGGAAGTTTGTATCTTTTAATCACCTTCATTTATTTCCCCCTCTCCCTTACCCCTACATCTGGCAACCACTAATCTGTTATCTGTTTTTATAAGTTTGTCTTTCTCTCTTTGACATTTCACTTACTATAATACTCTCAGAATTCATCCATCTTGTTGCAAATGGTAGGATTTCCATCTGTTTCTATAACTGAATAATTAACTACTGTTCTTAGTTTAACCTAGTGATTCTTAAATGTTTTAGTCAATGACAAGTTTGGTAATTTAATGAGGATTTTATACACATATACATATACATACATATACATATAACATATGTATATGGGCTTCCAGGTGGCTCAGTGGTAACGGATCTGCCTGATAAAGGAGATGGTGGAGATGTGGGTTTAATCCCCGGGTTAGGAAGTTCCCTTGGAGTAGGAAATGGCAACTCATTACAGTATAGTTGTCTGGAAAATTCCATGGACAGTGGAGTCTGGCAGGCTACCATTCATTTGCAGAGTCAAATACAACTGAGTGACTGAGCATGCATGTATGTGTGTGTGTACACACACACACATATAATCATATATATATATATATATATATATATGAGAGGGAAAGCATGTAAACATTGCTCATTTACACTTAATTTGAAACCTGCTTTTGAACCCTCTAATTAACTATAGTAGCCAAATTATTGGAGAAGGCAATGGCACCCCACTCCAGTACTCTTGCCTGGAAAATCCCATGGATAGAGGAACCTGGTAGGCTGCAGTCCATGGGATCGCAGAGTCGGACACGACTGAAGCGACTTAGCAGCAGCAGCAGCAGCAGCAGCAGCAGCAGCCAAATTATGGAATTTCCTGAGAAATACATCAATTGTTATGGTTTTCACTACCATTCATCTCTCAGGGCAGCCGTATTAAACCCTTTAAACAGGTCTCTAGTGTACTTAGGATAAAATCCAAACTCGGCTGTTCAAAAGTGAGCCTGTACTTATCTCTGTAGTTTCTTCTCAACCTCTCAGCATTCCTAAAATTCTGCTCTATCCAATTTAAACTTTTCGCAGTTTCTCAAAATCATCATGTTCTCACTTTCCTAATATTGTGCATCTGTCCTTTGCCTGGAGCCTTCCCCATGCGTATCTGGCTGTCTTACTTCTCAAACATACTCAAACAACTTCTCATACATATTCTGTTAGTGAATGTCCTTTTTACACTGTATACACTCTTACTTTGTTGTCATTTACCTCTCAGGCTCCACCTCCCATGAATTTGGGGATTATCTGCTTTGTTCACTTTTACATCCTCACTAATACTTGTCACAGTTGATATATAGTAGGCCTTTAATATATATTCTCTTTAATTGCAATTTGCAAACTTTCCACAGGTATAGAAAATGTAATATTTAAAATGCTGTATTAACAGTAGGAATAAATCATATTTCCTAATGCATGATTCTCAATTGTTTGGAAGAATATAAATTTTTCAACGGGAAAATAAATATCTTCTCTCTAAATTCCTATAATGCTTTGTAACTCTCTTAAAGTCACATGCAAAACCAAGTTCTCAATGGGTATACTGTGTATTGTGTTCATGTGTTCATCTCTCACAGTTTGCAACACAATTTCTTACATTTCTTGAAATAGCTCCATAGAATATTACACAACTGAAGCATGGTTTAAAATATTGTATATAGCAAAAAGGGATAAAACTCTGTTTTTATTTGCTTTATATTCAAGAAGACACTCTGTGAAGGGATCTATGGTGGTGAGAAAAAAGACAGATGGAATAAATAAATAATGCCAATAGTCTATGAGAAAAAGACAAACAACCTAACAAAAAATTGGCAAAGGTATAACAAGCCATTAGCCAGAGAGAGCATTTGAATTGTCAATAAATAAAGATGCATTCACATTAAAAAATGAGTAGCCTATTGTAGTCTCTTTCTAACTAAAGTGTTCATCCATTGCTCACCTATCTTTAGGAATTCATTGGAGATCTTTCTGAATTCATTGTGCATGCTTCGTTGCTTCAGCCATGTCTGACTCTTTCTGACACTATGGATTATAGCCTCTGTCCATGTGATTCTCCAGGCAAGAATACTGGAATAGATTGCCCTGCTCTCCTCCAGGGCATCTTCCCAACCCAGGAATCAAACTCATATCTCTTGTGTCTCCTGCATGAATAAGGGTGTTCTTTACTACTAGTGCCACCTGCAAAGCCCCTGAGTTATAGGAATAAAAGCAAATCAAGCTGAAGAAGTTTAACATACTATTTTACTCAACAGATTTCCAAAATTGAAACACTGGGCAACATTAAAGGCTGAAAAGAATGTGGGCCAAAGGGTACTCTAATAACTGCTGAAGGAAGCAGAAATTTGTACAGCACTGTTAGAGAATAATTTTTCTATTTAGGAGAGTAATTTGGAGATTTACAAAACTGAGACCACATAAATCTCACAACCCAATGATTTCACTTTTGGATATGTGCCCTAAAAAAAAAAAAAAAAATCCACATGCTCACAAGGGACATGTACAAATGATGTTTTTTGCAGTGTTGTTGAAATAGCAAACATTTGGAAGTGACTTCGGTGCCCCTTCAATGTACAGTGAAGAAGCTCTTCCTGTACTGCTCACATATTCTTCATCTTGAAAACCTTTTGACTTTCAGAAACTCACTCCCTCCCCTCCCCTAACTAACCATACCCTTTACCAGTGTTGTCAATTTGAATCCTAATCCATCAGAGCAGATATTTTGATAAGATACTAATGTTACAAATTAGCTACAAAACTACAAAACAAGTCTCCTGAAGCCCTTTCAATAGACTCCCTTCCCTCTTTTTTCACTATTACCAAAACCCATTCTGGGGTGAAACTGTAACATATCTATAACTGTAACCTATATATGTATATAATAATTTGTAAACTCTGTACATTTATTGAACATGTATTATATGTAACTGTTAATAAATTCAAAAGAAAAAGACAAAAAATCAAAAGAACATTCCACAAACATTTTCTCATAGCACTTATCTCACATTCTTCCACTGTGTTTAAAGATAACCTTACTTTGGATTTAGAATAACTACACCAAAAGGTCATTTTGCAAAATGCTTTGTATTTTACTGAAATTCTCTGAAATATATTCATTTGCTAAGGTATGTGGGGCTTCCTAATGGCTCTGTGCATAAAGAATCCACCTGCAATGGAGACACAGGAAATGTGGGCTCGATCTCTGGGTCAGCACGATCCCCTGGAAGAGGAAATGATAACCCATTCCAGTATTCTTGCCTAGAAAATCCCATGGTCAGAGGAGTCTGGCAGGCTACAGTCCAAAGGGCTGCAAAGTACGGGACACAGCTAGGCAATTAAGCATACAAGCACTAGGATATGTGGATATTGTAACAGAACATTTACCTATTAGACGTCCACTTGACATCCGTCTTTAAAATTTTACCTTTCAAAAATAATATTGCATTTTCTCAGAATACAAGAAACAAGAATCATCCTTTGCCACTTATTCACTCCATGATTAGTTGGTAGAATCTGGCTTTATTTTGGTTGCTTTTTTACTTCCTAGAATTTGGATATTTAACATAGGTAACCTCAGGGTTAGCTGCTTTCCATACATTATCTAAATCAGTGCTTAGAACAGCATTATGAGACTAGCATAGCTATCAGTATCTTTGCTGGGAAGAAATGGAGACTTTTAAGAAAGACTTTTCCTAAGATAATGAATGAGTTAGCATTTGAACCCACGTTTTCTGATTCCAAAGCCGATTGGTTGGGAAACTTACAAAGATGTCAAGATTATGGCTTGAATCTTTGGCCTTTGCTTCCCACATATAACTGCATAAGTAAAATGTTAAATGAGATCATGTAAAAGTAATAATCAAAAAAAGCCAAATCCTCCTGTGGGCCAGAGATAGAATAGAGATAGAAAATGAGCTGCAGTGCAACAGCTGGTTTTTGAAATATGAGACAAGCATTTCTCTATCTGTAAGGTAACCACACTTGCACCATAAGGGGTGAAAAACAGTGCTATGTTTACTGATTAAAATCGGAGTGTAAGATAACAGGAAGGTGAATAGCCATCTCTCTCCCTGGAGCTGTGGTTTATACAGACTGCTCAGGTGGGAGGCCCCAGGCATCAGGTACAACATGGCAGTCAGCACCTGGGACAAGTGCTTTTTGACATGGTGACTAGATAAGGTACACCCATTATCAGAGATTCTGAGCTGGGAATGGAGAAGGTGCAGGGCCAACTCTATATGAGTGAGGTGAGGCCAACGAAGAAAGAGAAATTTAAAGAATTTTTAAAAATCCCTCTCACTCTAGTTGAGCCTGAAAACCAAAATTCCAAGACATGTAAAATCATATAAAGAGACTGTGAGGAAAATTTTTTACAAAATCAGTCAATGAAGTCATTCCAGAGGCATGAAAATAATAGATCAATTTCAGAATTTCAAAATAAGCATGTTAGAAGCCTTGAAGAGATGAAGCTAGAAATACCATCAATACAGTTTACAAGGAAGTTAGTAAAGATCAAACAATAAACGTGGCATAAGAATTAATTAGAATTCCCAGGGGAGCAAATACAGTCAGAAAGAATTATGGAATGGATACAGTCAAAACAAGAATTAGTAAATTGGAAATAATCCACACACCCAAAAAATGAGTAATTCACACACACAAAAATCACAGCACACGAAGATTATATTATGAAAGAGAACTTAAGAAATATGTATGGCATATTGTGAAGCTTCAACATATATATACTAAGATGTTCTAGAAAAAGAGATTAGAGCTAATGGTAAAAGAAGCCATATTTGAAATGAAAATTCTTAAAATTTCCACAATTTAAGAAAGATGTTATCCTAAGATCAAAGCGTCTAGAAAAATGAACAATGACTATGCTTTCTACCTCATAAGGAGGATAATAAAAACCATATGGTCCCTCTCTATGAAAGTCGTTGAGGACCCATAATTTGTCAGAGATGATAGAGTTAAATTCTGTAGATTCTGTCCTATATTTTGATAGAATAATTCACCTTAAAAAACAAATTGATGAATGTAATTGAAACAAGAACACAGCCAATATGGTATTCATCCTCCACAGAGAAGGCATAAATTCACTGCAACAGATGTCTACTGTTGCCAGCATATAGAGCAAACCCTGACATTCAGTGACCATGAGATTTAAGGAAGTAAGTCAAAGAGTCATAACCCTAGCATATGTCCAGGCCACTCGGTCACTCTGTCCAGTGAGCTCACAAGTGCAAACACACCCACACCCACACACACACACACACTCTGTGTGTGTGTATGTGTGTGTGTGTGTGTGTGTGTGTGTGTGATATAGTAATCCAATCACATTTAATCTGTAATACATTAATATAAGGAAAAGACAGTTAATCACAAGTATGTTTTACATGGGAATCAGAGATAACTACATATTAATTTGTGAACATATTTCTATTGTTTCCTATTAATCTAATACAAATTGTAAACATCTGTGGAAGAATGGCCTTTTATAAGAAAATACATACCTTCTTAAAATCATGGTTTAAAAACAATGCTATCGAAGATTGTAAAAGGTTTTAAAATATGCCTTCACCTCAGTAACCAATCAATAACTGAATACGAATGGAAAAGGCTGAAGACAGTAGCTTAAGATTAAATGTTAGTAAAATTTAGCAGTACATTTTCCTATCCTTTGTTTACCACAGTTCATTTACTTCCATTAGAAGGAACCCCATTCTTTGTAGCCCCTCCCCAAAGCAGGCTAACTTCCTGAGTTGTTGTTAGAGATTCTAACTGAGGAGAATAACGAAGTTCTCTTTAATTTTTGGTCTCAGAATGGTTGAAAGGGGATAGGTAAGCTGTAAACTTTTATTTTTTTACAATCTTCATAGCAAAGGGAGACATTTTCTAGGGCTTCAGTCATACCTTAACTATATTTACTGAGACAAATTAAAAGAAAAACTCAATTTACATCTCCTGTTTTGACCATTTATATAAAGATCATAACAAATGGCATTATTTACTAATCACACATTGGGAGACTCTGATGAGAATGTAATTTTAAAAACCTCAAAACGCTCAGGCAAATATACACTTCAACATTTTCTCTTAAAAAAAAAAGGTTTTCACTTCTTTTCAACACTAATAAACAGTGAAAAACTGTGTATTAGGCAAAAAAAAAAAAAAGAATGAATGTAACAGGTGACGGACATAATGAACTTGTTCTCTTAGAAAGGGATTTGTCAGTCACGTTTTGCAATTGTTGAAAGAAGCTTGTATCAAATCATAAGAATAGCTCAAAAATAATTATCCTCATAGTTTTTGTATAAAAGTCAAGACTATGACTTAGTTCTGCAACAGTTGAAAGTTTTCCAGAAATCTTGAGAAAAGAAGAGCAAAGTAATGCTTCAAAATTGCCCTCTAAGTAAAAACATATTTGTTCTTAAAAGCTTTCCTCCTTTTAGTGTAAAGTTTTATAGCGTCACAATTACTCCAATATTTTTTTCTTTTTTTTTAATTTAGCAAACAGAACCCATAAATCTCAAAATATAAGGAGTTTAGGAAATTTTAGTTTTAAAATAATTTTTCAAAATTTGTATTGCAGAGGTACTCTTTAAAAAGTATAAGTGAACATGAAGCACAATTACAATACAGAACTCTGTATTCTATTAAACCAACAATACAGAAGATGCATTTTCCCCTTCATTCATTTGGTAACATCTAATGCAGTCACCTTGTTAATAAAATTGGTTTTTAAACAACGTCAACAATAGCAATAATATTTTGGCACTTATAAAAATTATAATACTGACTTTGCACTTTTTGCAGAAGAATCTCTTCTATAACATTCTGGGAGTACTCCCTGTAGACTCTGATTTTTATTTTTTTGTTTAACAAAACCACATTTAAAACAAGATTTTAAATGTGGCTAAACTATGAATTAAGCACAATTTACAGTGAGGTATTTTTCCCCCCAGAAAAAGCAAGCTTACTAACTTCCAGTATATTTGCACTGAGATTAAAAATTCCTCAGCATTGTTTCACGATAATTAAAAAAAAAAAAACTGTGCAAAGTTTCTGCCATGAAATGTGAGCAAACCAGGCAAAAAGAAACAAAAGAAGTTTGCACGTTGCTTCTCAAAAGAAGCTTACACAATCTTTTGCCAAGAATAACATGCATAAACTATAAGGAGGCAACTGTTGGAATCATAACACACTTTTTAATATGTAAAGATGCACTTTCCCCCCTATTTTAGATTAAAAATCAGAGGACACCCCAGTGAGTCTCACTGGCAGTCAGATAACACACAGGCCCTGACCCTTTAACTCGCTGGAATTCTCACACAAAGCTCTCTTCAAGAGACTGTGCTGTATATTCCTGAGATAAGGTGGCAAAACGTGAAGCTGGGGAGAAGTGACACAAAGTTGGACTAAATGAAATGTTTACATGTATTCGGTCACACCTCGGTTCCTTCATTACCTATTCCACACATGCTTTGCCTAAAACAATATTTATTCAGGTTGAAGAGAAGCATGATTTAAACAAAAGGACAATTTTAAGAAACAGGACATGCAAGACAATACAAATAGTGTATTTCTCTGTGAGCACTGCCAAGTTTAATGTGAGATCAAGCAGAAACAAAACCAGATCGCCTACGAACTTTTAAGAAATGCTCCTGCTATATTTTTCCCTCAAAGGACAAACGATTTCTTTTTTTACAGCATAGAAAATATATTTTAAATAATAGCTTAAATCTGCACTCACCATGAGAAAGCAACGGTTGCGCAGCGTTAAAGTGTGCTATTTTCTGCCCCTGTTCCATTTCAGTTTTGCCTAGTTGTCCAACACCCAATAGCCCAGAGCTGCCACCCAGAGGCCCCTTCCACGAGCTGGCTTATTTGCCTGTCAATCTGAGTCTCGGCTTCTGTATTATGCGGCTGTGCATTTTGCTGAAGTTCTAATATAATTTCCATACGTTTCCCACCGCCTGAAGTAGGTAATTTGTTCTTTCAGTTCAATAAATACTCAAATCACTTTTCGGGTAACTCTCTGAGCTCAGGCTTTAAGCTGTTCACCTTCAAGTGAGAGAGTTCTTGGTAAGAAGTGGGTGGAGAGAAGTGAAGCTCACTACAGGGAACTCAGAATGTAATCAGAACGCAGAGAAACTTCCTCTCTTTTTTTCCTTCCTTGCCAGTCTGAGCTGCTAGTGCCTCTTTCACAGAACTTAGGAATGTAAAGGGAGGACGCAAAGAGGCCCCTCCAGACAAGCCTTTCTCAATCAATTAGCTTGCAGCCATTACTTGTGACCTTAGGTCACACAGCATAAGTGTGTGGGGTGTGCCTTCGGGGGTCCCAAGTCTATTTATTACAGCTAAGATAACCAAAACCAAGCAGACACTACTATCTAGAAATACTTTTAAGAAAAAATATGCTAAAGAAATGAAATAGACAAAAGGTAAATAAATATTCCAGGTTTCTTTTTCCAGGAACAACTCGTAATTCAGTCAAAGATATTTTTTTCCTATTAAGAAGTCCAAGACAATGTATTTTTTCCATGTTGGGTCAAATTTTATAACAAAGCAGAGAAGTATTTCTTTTATATTAAATTCCAAGCTGAGAATATAGAAATGGCAAAATAACTAATGCATTGTACAGTCACAGATATCACTTAATAAATCTGGTTCTTAGGTTTTGTTTTAGCTTCATTCTCTTTAAAGATACTGACTTATTATATCTAATTGCAAAGTTAAACAACTATAAGCAAACTTCTCTAAGCTTAGGGAAATTGAAATCATACCACTGTGGGAGATAAGAATAGTTACTTTAAACTCTTTCAATAATACATATTATCTTAATGTCATGATTTCTCTTATTCTCATAACTACTTTAATTAAATTTTGTTTTGTTCTCTAGTTAAGACAAATGCTTCCTCTCTTTAAAATACACTTAAAAATGAGAGTTCAAAATTGCAGAAAACAAGTGAAACACTAAAGAGAAAAGTAATCTTTTAAAATTGCAGGTTTGCTTGAACTTCATACATTGTTTGCATATTCTTCAAAGAAAAACACTTTAAAAATAAGAGCCACCATCATCATCAGTAAGATAATGACACAAAAATATGATGGAATTTTATTTCAAATCAAATTTATGCTTTTGAATACTATAACCCAATTAAAGAGTTGTATAGCATTTTATAGCAATTATATAGACAATGACCAGCCCCCCAGTGCATGCATGCCTGCTCAGTTGCTTCAGTCATGTTGGACTCTGAGACCCTAGGGACTAGTCAGCCAAGCTCCTCTCTCCATGGGATTCTCCAGGCAAGAATACTGGAGTGGGTTGTCATGCCCTCCGCCAGGGGATCTTCCCAGCCCAAGAACTGAACCCGCATTTCCTGCAGCTCCTGCATTGCAGGTGGATTCTTTTACTGCTGAGCCACACGGGAAGCTGAAGCACCTCCCTAGCCATCATTAAAATGATGAATCTGCCACATCCACATTTCTCTCACCCTATTTACTTGGGGAAGTCACAAAACATCATCTGGTGCAATTTCCTATAGGAATGGTAACATCTGGATGCTGAACTTGGCATTTCGATCCCATTAACCTTTAGTTGGTCAATGGCATTATCTTCAAACTGGACATCATGTTACTAAAATAAGACAAATCAAAAATCCAAGAAGGAATAAAGCAGGTGAGAGAAACAGGATCAGATAATAGTATCTAGTGGATAGAATCAATTTTGAAAAATGTGGTAATAGAGATTTTAGTAATTAAGGTGTTAAAATTAACTATGAATGGAGGTTAGGGCAGAAATGAATTTCCATTTTTTTTCTAATATTCAATAGGAGTCATTGATAGATTTAATTTAACATTGCCACTAAGTTAAAAAAATCGGTTAATACCAATATCAAATCACTATGCTTTATCCCTAAAACTAATAGAATGTTATATGTCAATTATATCTCAA
>SJYC01137423.1:0-24601 GCA_006408675.1 Madoqua kirkii
GCTTTGGCTCCATCCCTTCATTCTTTCTGGACTTATTGCTCCACTGATCTCCAGTAGCATATTGGGCACCTAATGACCTGGGGACATGGAACAACAGACTGGTTCCAAATAGGAAAAGGAGTCCGTCAAGGCTGTATACTGTCACCCTGCTTATTTAACTTATATGCAGAGTACATCATGAGAAACACTGGACTGGAAGAAACACAAGCTGGAATCAAGATTGCCGGGAGAAATATCCGTAACCTCAGATAAGCAGATAACACCACCCTTATGGCAGAAAGTGAAGAGAAACTAAAAAGCCTCTTGATAAAAGTGAAAGACGAGAGTGAAAAACTTGGCTTAAAGCTCAACATTCAGAAAACTAAGATCATGGCATCTGGTCCCATCACTCCATGGGAAATAGATAGAGAAACAGTGGAAACAGTGTCAGACTTTATTTTGGGGGGCTCCAAAATCACTGCAGATGGTGATTGCAGCCATGAAACTGAAAGATGCTTACTCCTTGGAAGAAAAGTTATGACCAACCTAGACAACATATTCAAAAGCAGAGACATTACTTTGCTGACTAAGGTCCATCTAGTCAAGGCTATGGTTTTTCCAGTAGTCATGTATGCATGTGAGAGTTGGACTGTGAAGAAGGCTGAGCGCCGAAGAATTGATGCTTCTGAACTGTGATGTTGGAGAAGACTCTTGAGAGTCCCTTGGACTGCAAAGAGATCCAACGAGTCCATTCTGAAGAAGATCAACCCTGGGATTTCTTTGGAGGGAATGATGCTAAAGCTGAAACCCCAGTACTTTGGCCACCTCATGTGAAGAGCTGACTCATTGGAAAAGACTCTGATGCTGGGAGGGATTGGCGGCAGGAGGAGAAGGGGACAACAGAGGATGAGATGGCTGGATGGCATCACTGACTTGATGGACACGAGTCTAAGTTAACTCCAGGAGTTGGTGATAGACAGGGAGGCCTGGCATGCTGTGATTCATGGGGTCGCAAAGAGTCGGACACGACTGAGTGACTGAATTGAAATGAACTGAAGTATTAGTCTTATACCCATTTTACAGATAGAATAAAAGCTCATGTGGATTGATTTCCCTAAGGCCAAACATTGCTAATGAGCAACAAACTTAGTGTTAGAAGTACTTTAGGATGAAAGAAGGAAATCAGTGCATATTATGAGCAAATAAGTAAATCGCAGAGCACACTGCCATGTGCCCACAGTACCCCAGTTCACACTTGGAGCATCGGTGTGGCTCCTCAACATTAGCTACCAGCTCCTCTTGACTTTCTACACTTGAGGGATCCAAATGCAGACAGCTTGTTTGAATCCTGACTATTAGTTAATAGTTCTTTGACCTGGAGCACATTAATTTACATCTCTAATCTTCACCTTACCCACCTGTAAAATGGAGATGATGAAAGTATCTGCCAAATATGGTTGTTGTGACTATCAAGTGAGATAATCTATGCAAAGCCCTTGACACAATGGTGAATATTATTTTTCCATGATATTAAGTCTAGCATGGGCTCAATATAATTTAGCTCAATAAAATTTAGCTCTAACCCCAATCCAAACGAAATTCTTTCTTTCTCTTTGCCTTCCCTGAAATTAAGAAGTTGACTTTCTTTCCCCCTCTAGATTACTAAGACTTTGCCCTGGAAATATGAATGAGGCAGCTATTCCAAAAGCTAATTGATTTATCTTATCTCTTTTTATAAATGTGAAATGGAGTATTTCTCTTTTGGCTAGTCAAGGTTCTAGAACTTCCTCTTTTAAAATATTTTACTGGTCACTTCTTACAGTGTCCACCTAACTTGTCTCTATATGAGATCCCTAAATTTTTATTATGTGTCTATCTTTCCTCATCATTTTACTTATCCATCCCCCAGGGCCCATGTAAGTGGTTTCTGCTAGCAGACTTTCCTGTGAGTCACCTCCCAGTTGCTCACTACCAATGTTAACATATGGAAACCAGAGTAGTATTTTTGTTTTCCTCATTCCAGCCACATAGAATTACAGTTTCATCCACATACAATTTTCTTGCTATGTTTTCATTGCATCTGTCCCTGGCCTTGACCTTAGAAGAAAAAATAAATATTCTTGATATTCCATGTAAATTTGATTCATGCTGTGACTTCATTTGGGGTTTCCCTCATGGCTCAGATAGTAAAGAATCTGCCTGCAATGCAAGAGACCTAGATTCGATCCCTGGGTCAGGAAGATCCCCTGGAGAAGGGAATGGCAGTCTACTCTAGTAGTCTTTCTTCTTTAAACACTTGGAAGAATGTGAGGAGCAAAGATGAAATAAAAGACATCTATCCGTCTGCCTAACACATCTTTGCACAAAAATATCCAAGTTAAGGAAGGTAAGACCCATGCATTAGGGGTTAAAGATTTCTACAGTGCACAAAGGTACCTTTAGTAAATTATCTCAGTTAGCAACCGTCACTGGGATATCACACCCTGACTTCACACATCTCTCTCACCATTCACTGGGATGTTGGGCTGCTGCGTATTGATTATGTCCCCTGAGAGCAAAGATTTGCATGCAAAACTGCAAACAACTCAGCAAAGTTGCTAAAAATAATTATATTTCAGTAGATGTTTCTAAGCAGATAGGGAGAAAAAATGTATTTAGCAAAACCAGAAATATCCAACAGACAGTGGAGTGGAACTGAGCAAAATCGTATATAAAAATAGCATTTGGGTCCCATCTATATTTAGGAATAAGGACTATAATGATACAATACAAATGTACCTTGTGTAGCATTTGTCATCTCATTCTGACTCTTAGATACTTGATAGCAGTAGATAATGCAGTTACAGAGAGATCTAATAGAAGGGGGGCAGAAAAAAATTAAAAGACCAAGTCAGGTAGGCACAGTGGTATGTCAAGTGAACTTTACAAGTGAATTAGTAGACTGACAGGGCCCAAGGAGACCTTTGATTCCGAAAGACCTGTTAAAGTAGAGAATATTTTAGAATGAGAAAGGCTAGATTCAAGGAGCCTCAGAAAGGAAGAAAAGCAAAAACTGATTCCTATGCCTATGGGTGGAGCACCTGACAGGAGTCTACCATTGCTCTAATTCCTTTCACACACTCTGCTGCATTCCACAGATCTCTCTGCTATAAACATCTGCATTTTAACCTTGTAGGGGAAAAGAAACCGATGCTTGGAGAGTGTCAGAGTCAAGTCCCAAAGTTAGGTAACAAGGCCCTGAAGCAGGATTCAAGCCAAACCTTCTGCCTCATGGTTCTTCGATTTCAATGCTCTTGTAGGTGTACACACATGTACACATTTCATCTGGGGAAGCTCATAAAAATGTGCATTTCCAGCCACCCATACCCTGCAAACTTTACTCCAGATCCACATGGACTCAGTAGTAGAGTGTTTGAAGATTTGGAGTTGATTAAAGAAAAAGCTAAGAGCACCAGAGGCAGGACCATACAACAAGTTTTATTGGACAGTAACTGGACAGGGTTGATGCAAGGAGACACCTGTCGGAGACTGAGACCACCCAGAGGTTTCCAGGGGCCACCATGCAGAGAGAAGGAGAGCAGGAGGACTCCCAGGGGAGGAGGATCTGAGGTGGAGCTCCAGTATCTAGGTGATTTCTCTCAGTGTCATGGCAGGGAATCCTGGGTTCCAGGACTCCAAAGGGCAGCAGTGGTTCAGGGCCTTATAACAACAGCCTTATCTTATCAATGGAGAATACGTCATGTGAGATTTTGTTGTTGTTGAGTTGCTAAGTCATGTGCAGCTCTTTGCAACCCCATGAACTGCAGCACACCAGCTTCCCTGTCCTTCACTAACTTCCGGAGTTTGCCTAAACTCCTGTCCATTGAGTCAGCAATGATGTCTAACCATTTCATTCTCTGTTGTCCTCTTCTCCTCATTCCTTCAGTCTTTCCCAGCAGTCTTTCCCAGTGATCGCCAAAGTATTGTAACTTCAGCTTCAACATCAGATATGCAAAGAAGACAGGTTCTATGTGGCTATGAATCTGCTTGTTTGAGCTACTTTTTAAATAACTGGCTGTGTGAAACTTTGGGTATGGCCCAGGAAGATTTTTGAGCTGACAGGTCTCAGCCTACAGTGAAGGACAACAACCAAAGGGCCAACAGGCAGTGGTCATCTTTAGTTCATCTCTTTCATAGAATGGGACCCTCATTTGAGATAAATTCTATTGCAGTGTGTTGCAGACCACATTTTGAAGAAAGAGAAATGCTTTAAAATTCATATTTGGGGCTCTCTTCTCTGCATCACAGCCAGCTACCCCAATAGATGAACACATCCTTTGATGACTTCCCAGGAAAAGATGGTCTGTACTAAGAATCATTGTCAGGATCTGGCCTCAGGATCTGACCCAGGTTGGTCAATGTGCCCTCATCGTCTTCTCGAGCAAACTTTCTCCACACAAGCTCCATGTCAGCAATAAACAGGGAAGTCTTGGGCAATGAACTCTCCAGCTCAGGAGTGATCGGTGAAATGCACATCATGTTTGAATCATCCCATGCTTCATCCCTTAATATACATGAAGCTATCACTGTGAGCTCACTGATGGCAGCAACCAGATTTGTCTGAAGCACAATCATATACCCAGCATCTTGGAAGAAAAGTTATGACCAACCTAGACAGTATATTAAAAAGCAGAGACATTATTTGGCCAACAAAGGTCTGTCTAGTGAAAGCTATGGTTTTACCAGTAGTCATGTATGGATGTGAGAGTTGGACTATCGAGAAAGCTGAGCACTGATGAAGTGATGCTTTTGAACTGCGGTATTGGACAAGACTCTTGAGGTCCCTTAGACTGCAAGGAGATCCAACCAGTCCAACCTAAAGGAAATCAGTCCTGAATATTCATTGGAAGGACTGATGCTGAAGATGAAACTCCAATTGTTTTGGCCACCTAATGTGAAGAACTGACTCGTTTGAAAAGATTCTGATGCTGAGAAAGATTGAAGGCGAGAGGAGAAGGGGATGACAGAGGATGAGATGGCGTCACCAACTCAATGGACATGAGTTTGAGTAAACTCCCAGTTAGTGATGGACACATAGGCCTAGCATGCTGCAGTCCATGGGGTTGTAAAGAGTCAGACGTGACTGAGTGACTGAACTGAACTGAACTGAAGGTTATGCCTTTCCAGAGAGCTAGTCAGGAAATGAGTATTTACTGAAAGAACAATATCCAAGTTAGTTTTGCCCACATATGCAAATTGGTGCCCCGAGAAATTCACCTGGAGCCACATAACTCCAGGCCATTCTCCCATCCTTGCTGCCAAATGGGGACTTCAGATTCTGTCCTCATCAAGGAACATATCACAAACTGAGGCCTCTACTGGGGCTGAGGCATCTGAGTCTATGTTCACGAAGCTTAGAAGAGTTTTTTTATTTTGTTTCCACCCCACAACCCTTGCAGAGGTGAAAAAAATTTCCGGGGAGGCCCGATTGAAGGGAGGAGCTTAGAGAAAGAGATATACTGGCTGGAAAAAGGCTTGAGAAGCCTAGTCTTCCCTTCCTTTACAGATGAGGGTGAAAAAGGAGATTCAGCTCTTTCTTTAAAATTTGTCCTCCTCTTCCTTGCCCCGCCTCATTCTATGTGACTCCAGAACTTCTCTCTTTTAAAACCTGTTCTCCAGTGCCCAGGGATCCCTTGATGGAAGACTAGTTTTTGATTTTGACCTTTAATTGCCACCCCAACCTCAAGTTTCTCCACCTGCAGCTCCCTCCAAGCATACTCACATTTCAACTTGCATAGAAGTGTTCCAAGTCCTGGTATTATGGTCAAACAGTGCAGGATCTACTGGAGAGAGTATAGTTCTACTCACCTCTACTCTGCCTCCAGTGAAAGAACAAATGCATAATAATTCTAAATCATGGTTGCCAATATTGTGTTTTACAATAAATAAGTATATACAATTTCTTTTTTAAATGCAATCAGTAAATTTTGTTTCATTTTTCTTGAATTTATCATTGTGTAAAAGACTGCTCATCTTTGCCCAAATTATGCCTCATTGCTAGAGACAGACCATATGCTTAGTTATAACATAAGCATAGGTGATTCTAAGGTAATGTGGGTGCTTTCAGTTTCTTGCATGGTCCATGGTATTTTTTACATAGTTAACATCACAAATGCCCTTTCTTCTACCAGAAGGCCTTTTTTGCCCTGGATACTTCCTGGGCATTCTTTAGACATCACCTCCTAGAGTCTAGCGGTCTTCTTGGCACTAGGGACCAGTTTCGTGTAAGACAAATTTTTCATGAACCAGAAGGTGGGGTGGAGGGAGGGTAAAATAGTTTCAGGATGATTCAAGCACATTACATTTATTGCGCTTTTTATTTCTAATCTAATGCTGCTGCTGATCTGATGAGAAAAACCAGTCTGTGGCTCGAAGGTTGGGGACCCCTGTTCTAGACCCTTGTATTTCAAAGTGTACTCCGTGAGCCAGCAGCACCATCATCGCCTGGAAGTAGATCAGAAACACAGAGCCTCACCCAACTCCTGAATCAGAGTCTATATTTTAAATAAATCTCTGGGTGCTTCACGTACGTGGCAGAGCTTGAGAAGTACAGTCCTGACAGCTATCACCTTGACAACAGTGACAACTCGACTGTGGCTTCCATCTCCTCTCATGTACCCCTCTTATTCTATTACAGTGACTTTAGAAACCCTCTCTTGTTCTAGAGAGGTCTTTTTCAAATTGCCTGCATGTAATTGGTTGAAAACTAATTGTAACCCATAACTGGGGTGTGGAATCAATTTAATGGGTCATAACTAGATTTTGTTCATGAAATAAAATAATCCATTCTAGAATCCATTCTAGAATAGAGTAGAAAATGTCACTCAGGTAAGTATTGCTTCTTAAACTTTTGAAATAGTACTTTTTTTAATGTGTATGTTTATTTTTATTGGGCCATTTACATGTATTTACTGTGAATCATAGTTACCAAAGCTTGAAACTCACTACCCTAGAGCCTAAGCTCCTTTAATTCAAGGACTGCTTGATCTGTATGCTGTGTATATAACACCTAACTCAGATGTGGTCCAGAGTAGATTCACTCAAAAGGTGGAAGTTTGTATAGGATGCAACATCACCTAGAATGACAACTATTAGTAAAGAGAACCACCAATGAGAGAATGGCAGAAGGCAGAGGAGAAGAAAAATGTCTGGTATAGCTCAGGATGTAGGAGAGCAGGAAGGAAGCTGCCAACACGTGAATCCTTTTTTTGAGACAAGCCTGAAAGCAGAACCACCATGCAATTCTTGTTAACCAGATCATGTGGCATTTAAAGGAGCCAGGCTTCATCTGACTGTGGAAGTATCCTTGAATATGAACATAAGGCATAAAAGACTCCAGCCATTGGCCTGAGCAACGCTAAGAAGAAGTAGAAGATCGAATAAAGAGAGGAAGATTAAAAACCTGGGTGGGGAAGATTCAGATATGGCCCCAGGCAAAATCTTACATTTTTGTTGTCAGTGGCTCAGTCATGTCTGATTCTTTGTAACTCCCTCTGGGCTGCAGCACTTTAGGCTTTCTTGTCCTTCCCTAACTCCCAGTGTTTGCTCAAACTCATGTCCATTGAGTTGGTAATGCCATCCAACTATCTCATCCTCTCGCTTCAATCTTTCCCAGCATCAGGGTCTTTTCCAATGAGTCAACTCCTTGCATCAAGTGGCCAAAAGTATTGGAATTTCAATTTTAGCATCACTCCTTCCAATGTATATTCAGAGTTGATTCCCTTTAGGATTGACTGGTTTGATCTCCTTGCAGTCCAAGACATTCTTACAAGTCTTTTCCAGCACCATAGTTCAGTTCAGTTCAGTCACTTGTGACCCCATGGACTGCAGCACACCAGGCCTCCCTGTTCATCACACCAACTCCTGGAGCTTACTCAAACTCATGCCATCAAGTCTGTGATGCCATCCAATCATCTCATCCTCTTTTGTACCCTTCTCCTCCTGCTTTCAGTCTTTCCCAGCATCAGGGTCTTTTCCAGTGAGTCAGTTTTTTGCATCAGGTGGCCAAAGTAATGGAGTTTCAGCATTGGTCCTTCCAATGAATATTCAGGACTGATTTGCTTTTGGATGGACTGGTTGGATCTCCTTGCAGTCCAAGGGGCTCTCAAGAGTCTTCTCCAACACCACAGTTCAAAAACCACACCACAAAGTTCAAAAAAAACCACACCACAAAAACCACACAGTTCAAAAATTCAACACCACAGTTAGAAAGCATCAATTCTTCAGCACTCAGACTACTTCATGGTCCAACTCTCACATCTGTACATGACCATTGGAAAAACCTTAGCTTTGACTATATGGACTTTTGTTGCTAAAATGATATCTCTGACTTTTAATACACTGTCTAGGTTTGTCATTGCTTTTCTTCTAAGGAGCAAGAACCTTTTAATTTCATGGCTTCAGTCACCATCTGCAGTGATTTTGGAGCCCAAGAAAATATAATCTGTCACTATTTCCATTTTTCCCCCTCTATTTGCCATAAAGTGATGGGATTGGATGCCATGATCTTTGTTTTTTTGCACATTGAGCTTTAAGCTAGCTTTTTTACTCTCCTCTCTTGCATTAATTAAGATACTTTTTTGTTCCTCTTCACTTTCTGCCATTAGGGTGGTATCATCTGCATATCTGAGGTTGTTGATATTTCTCCCAGCAATCTTGATTCCAGCTTGTGATTCATCCAGTCCAGCATTTCATGTGATGTACTTTGTGTATAAGTTAAATTAGCAGGGTAACAATATACATCCTTGACATACTCCTTTCCCAATTTTGAACCAGTCCATTGTTCCATGTCTCATTCTAACGGCTGCTTCTTGACCTGCACACAGGTTTCTCAGGAGGCAGGTAAGGTGGTCTGATATTCCCATCTCTTGAAGAATTGTCCACAGTTTGTTGTGATCCACACAGTCAAAGGCTTTAGCATGGTCAATGAAGCAGAAGTAGATGGTTTTCTGAAATTCTCTCACTTTTTCTATGACCCAGCAGATGTTGGCAAATTTGATCTCTGGTTCCTCTTATGTGATTTAATTTGCTTAAAAGTTTCAATACTTTTCTTTTTCGATCTGATAATATGAGATTAAAGAAGGTAGCAGTATAAATAAGGCAATGGCATCCCACTCCAGTCCTCTTGCCTGGAAACTCTCATGAGCGGAGGAGCCTGGTAGGCCACAGTCCATGGGATCGCTAGGAGTCGGGCACGACTGAATGACTTCACTTTCATTTTTCACTTTCATGCATTGGAGAAGGAATTGGCAACCCACTCCAGTGTTCTTGCCTGGAGAATCCCAGGGACGGGGGAGCCTGGTGGGCTGCCATCTATGGGATTGCACAGAGTTGGACACGACTGAAGTGATGCAGCAGCAGCAGCAGCAGCAGCAGCAGCAGCAGCACTATAAAGAGCCTTAGAATGATCAAGCCCAGTGGTGTTCACTCTCTGTTCCAGAGAGCCCTAGGACATTGGCAACTAGAGAGCTGCTGGTTAAGAGGAAAAGCCAGCAGAACTCCAACTGCCTCATCACTTCTTATCATTCAGCCAGCTTGTGGCCACTTAACATTGGCTATATTTAGGAGAGTACCATGGAAAGCTGTGGGGCTTCCCAGGTGGCACTAGTGGTAAAGAACCCACCTGCCAATGCAGGAGACATAAGAGACACGGGTTTGATCCCTGGGTCAGGAAGATTACTTGGAGTAGGAAATGGAAACCCACTTAAGAATTCTTGCCTGGAGAATCCCATGGACAGAGGAGTCTGGAGGGCTCTACAGTTCATAGCGTTGCAAACAGTCAGATACAAATGAAGTGATTTAGCATGCACCCATGGTATATGCTGGATTGGCACAGTTATCCTGGTTCTGAATAATTTTGACAAAGCTCGCCAATACTTTTGGCTTTTATATAGAGAAACCGAGATTTAGCAATGTCAGCTGACTTATCTAGATGACATATTAAAGATATATTGGGGATAATTATGAATTATGCTTAGTTGTCCAGATCTTGGTCAATTACGAAAAAACAAACTTTCAAGAACATCTTGTTACAGACGGAAGTTTTCCATGCTATGTTTCCATTAGTAGAGTAAAGAACATCACCTGCTCTATTTGACTTTGGCATTGCCATTCCTTATCTGGTGATGGAACCTGCACATACCACACTAGACACCGTTTATCAAGAGATAACCAATGGAGACTTAATTCTTGGGAATTAAGTCATACTTCTCATATATCTTACCTTGATCATACCCTGGGTTCCTCACCTGTCAACGTCAGTCTATTAAAATAGGGTGGTTACTATTATTTTGTTTGCTTGCTTCTCAAAGGGTTTTCAGACCTTTGAAAGCCAAGTGTCCACTCAAGTGCACTGCTTTGAACTCCTTATTTATCCCAATCCAGACACCAAGAAAACTTGGGCAAAATCCAGGAGACAGTGAGGGACAGGGAGGCCCAGCATGCTGCAGTCTACGGGGTCACAAAGAGTCAGACACGACTTAGTGACTGAACAGCAGACGCCATTATCTTTTTATTCTGCCAACTGCAAGACTTTCTCTTCTTTTTACTCAGAGTTGTCCAGATGCCAGTACTTCCTAACAGGCTTTTCTTTGGCTCAACCTCGTTTCTCAAAAACAGAGAACCAACTATGTCCACATTTCAGTGTACCAGCCCTTGGGGGTCTCATCTAGCCAGGAGATGGTCCTCACAGTAAACAGCCATTGACTATCAAGCCATTTTCCTCTCTCCCTTATAGCAATTTCCCCTAATTTCTGTGAGTTCTTTGTTTACTGATCTGTATGTCTTTCTTGGTGGTGGTGGTGGTGGAGGTGGTGTGTGTGTGTGTGTGTGTGTGTGTGTGTGTGTGTGCTCAGTCCCTCAGTCATATTTGCCTGTTTGTGACCCCCATGAATGGTAGCCTACCAGGCTCCTCTGTCTATGGAATTTTCCAGGCAAGGCTACTGGAGTGAATGGTCATTTCCTCCTCCAGGGGATCTTGCGGACCCAGGGGTCAAACCTGCGTCTCTTGAGTCTCCTGCATATACAGGCGGATTCTTTACCACTGTTCCAGCTGGGAGCCTTTGTTAACAACTTGAATTGAGATGATCTATTTCTTAAATAATCTGATTCTTGTGTTTTCACTCCTCTTCCTCCCCTCCCCCATCTAAGCATTTTAAATACATAAGAACAGATGGAACTGTTTTTAAACACAGTTGCAGAGTTTTCCTCACAGACACATACCCACACATTCTGGTAAACTAGTTGGATGACCTGGTTAATCCGTCAAACGAACCTGACAGCGTCTTCCAAAGCTTCCAGAGCTAAGATGGCTGCACTATTGTCTGTGTCTTTCTCTATGGAGTATCCTACCTGAAGCCACCCTGCTGGTTGGTGTGATGCCAGCCCGCAGGAAAGTTTCTCCCAACCACTCTCCATAAACTCTATGAGACCATGCTGGGGACGGCTGCTGACTGCTTCACAGCCACTTAGGCAAAACTTCTCTTTAATTCTTGTCTCCAAATATCATCTTCATTCCTTTTTGGGGTTGGAACTAGAAACATCACCGATCCCCAAGGCAGGAGCAATATCCGTGTTTATGATGAATTTTGATAAGCACAGAGGATGAAATGGTTGGGTAGCATCATTGACTCAATGGACATGAGTTTGAGCAAACTGCAGGAGATAGTGAAGGACAGGGAAGCCTGGTATGCTGTAGTCCATGAGGTTGCAAAGAGTTGGACACGACTAGGTGACTGAACAATGAGTGCTTTAGCTGAAATGAAGGGCATTTGTGTGAGGTAGCAAATTGTGGGGAAGTTTTATATTTCAGCATACTCTGGGAGAAAAAAAAGAAAGAAAGAAAATGGCTTTCTTTCCTGGAAGAAGAGAGGAAAAAATGATAGGGAGAGACAGGAGAAAATAAAGACTAAGATGGAGGCATGCCACAGAGAGACAAGCTGAGGGAATCCCAACAGCATAGAATTCTCTGGAAAAAATAGCACGTTTGAACCAACCCCCATCCCCCACCACCACCAAAAAAAAAAAAAAAACAGACTCCAGGATAACTGTGCTGATGATGTTGGAAACTATTCTCATTTTGTGATTGGGAACGAACTGCCCTTTTTCTGTAGGAGGCTGAACCTGAGAAGTGTAAATGGAGAAAGTTTCTGCTTTTCTGAGCGGACCCAACTCCCTAAACTGAGTGTTAGGAGAACGGGAACAGCTGAAAATTCCAGCCCGCAGCTTCAAGTTTTCCAAAGCCTGTTTGCTTTGGCCCGCCTCTGCCATTCCTTTCTCTTTTTTCAGAAGTGTGAAATGGATTGGTTGCTGGTATTTGTTCTGTGGTCTCTGCTAACTCTCCCATCTGTATAAACTCAGCTCTGCCAATCGAGCAGTTTAGCAGCACTTTCCCTTCAGCTGGCTCGAAGGCCCTATTAAGTGGTACTCTGAAAAGCTTGCAAATGTGTGATGCTGGCCCTGGGACTTAGGGTGTGAGGCTTAACTGTGCTACCTTCCCAGGGGCCAGCCCTTCCTCTAGGACTAGTAGCTAAACAGCAAGGGGACAAAGTGAACCCAAGTCTCAATTGGACTGTGCCTCCCCAGAAGCTGAGAATTGGTGGTGGTGCCAACAAAGTGTTCACTAGCAAGGGCCACTGCTGATGTCTTCTTTTCTGCAATGAAAATGTTTGATTGAGGATGAAGAGAGGTACTGGAGAATCTATATTCCCATTTTTTCCCACACTCCTTCTATATTTAATTGTATCCAGGTCAACCAGAAACTAGTCTTTCAAAAGCAACATGTTAGCAGTGTGCCAATATTTTTAATCCCTGTTCCCAGTATAACAACATAGTCTATTTAATTAACTGTTCTTCACTTGCTATTACATAGCAAACATATTGTCAAATATGACAGTTTGCCCTGGGATCAGAAAAAAAAAAAATGTGTAGAATGGAGGGCTTTTGCCAAGCTCAACAAGTATCATCGTGAAGTGTAAACAGCTATTAATGAAAAGAGTAGCCAGTTAAACAAACCACGAGGTAGAGAACACAAGTGCCAAAAGAAGAGCTATTTGTTGGCATGACTGTGCTGTCTGAGGCTGAGCACATCCCAGCAAGGTCTTCAGCGGAGAGAGGCTAAAATGGAAAAATGTCAGATTAGGGTAAATAACCACTATGAAGAAATGCTTTGAGTTAGCGCCCCTCAAAAAGATCTCAGCTGTATCACGATTAAAGCCCAGGAGCTCTCACTGGGCCCCCCAAGCTAGAGGTGGCAAACTCTACCCCAGAGCTTCTTGGAGAAATAGTTTACATAGCTCATTTAGTGTAGATAGAAGGAAATGGCAACCCACTTCAGTGTTCTTGCCTGGAGAATCCCAGGGGCAAGGGAGCCTGGTGGGCTGCCGTCTATGGGGTTGCACAGAGTCGGACACGACTGAAGTGACTTAGCCCCAGCAGCATAACTTTAAGACCCTGCCTCTCCTTTATAACACTGATCAATCTATTCATAATAGAGCAATGTTAGACTTTATACAGTGCATTCTGAA
Organism: Madoqua kirkii; assembly: GCA_006408675.1. NCBI lineage: Eukaryota > Metazoa > Chordata > Mammalia > Artiodactyla > Bovidae > Madoqua > Madoqua kirkii. Next base: position 13,542 of record SJYC01137423.1, read on the forward strand.
GTATATATATAGATATATATATTCAGTTCAGCTCAGTCGCTCTTGGAGCAAATAATACATACATTTCAGGATTAATTTAAATAAATAAAATTACCTTTATAGAACACACAAAGAGTTATTAAGGACAAGGTAAGACTTCAAAAAATAGTAACTAAAATTAGAAGAAAAAAAGAAGATATGAGCCTACAATGATCCCAGCCCAGTACAATACTGTAAGAAAGAAAAAATATATATGCCTTTTTTAAAGACACCCTTATACTATTATCAGCAATTCCAAAAATGTAGACAGAAACTTCAAGTACAAGGAACAGTAGCTTTTTCATAGGAAAGTTCTCCCAACTTTCAAACTCTTGGGCAAACATATCAGGGGATATTTAGACTTAATGCTCATGTAGTGGAAACTTATCACAATAGATGCAGGTCAATGGGAATTATCTTATTCCCATAAGACTGAGAGAACCTTTCAACATTTGCTCCAAAGCACAGTTACTTTTTCAGGGTAGGGCCACCAACATGAGACAAAATCAATCAAAAGCATATTAATTGGGAACTTCCCTGGCAGTACAGTGGTTAAGACTTCATGCTTCCACTGTAGGGGACATGGATTTGGTCCCAGGTTGGGTAACAAAGATCCTGCATGCTACAAAATGAAGTCAAAATAAATAAAGTTTTTTTTTTTAAAGTAAATTGGCTCATCTTTTGATTCTTCCTAGATGATTGAACTATGAGCTCCTAGAAGAAGGAGATTATACGTTTCCAGTATTCAGAATATGTACAAGTGACTGGGGCTTCCCAGGTGGCACTAGTGGTAAAGAACCCACCTGCCAGTGCAGGAGACTTGAGAGACACAGATTTGATCCTTGGCTTGGGAAGATCCCCTGGAGAAGGGCACAGCAACCCACTCCAATATTCTTGCCTGGAGAATTACAGGAACAGAAGAGCCTAGAGAGTTGCAGTCATGGGGTCACACAGAGACAGACATGACTGAATCGACTTAGCACACACAACATCCAGAACAATTAATAGTGCATTGTGAATGCTTAATAAATCAGGACAATGACCTGGGTTCAAATCTTGCCCCTGCTACTTCCTACCTATGATATGTTGGCATTTCTGATCCTTAATTTCCTCTTTCATTAAATAGAGAGACTCTACTTACAGGGTGGTTATGAGAATTAAATGGGTCTATATATTGAGTCCTTACAGAAGTGCCTGATATATAGTGAAGATCTATAAATGATATTTGAGATGATGGTGACATAATCTATTTGTTGCTTACTGTTATTCGTTAACTCTTCTTTCTTGATAACAGAACCATGCTTTGTCGAGATCAAACATGGAAATCCTGTTCTACTTTGCCTGAAATTAGTCTGGCATGTGTCCCAGTATGGTCAATGAAATATAAGAGGGTTTCTACTGAAGGTGTATTACTCTAGTTCAAGACACTGAGACTTTTTAAAGCTTGACTTTAATCTCTACAAGGACTGAATCTTTTTTTTTCTCTTTTCATGGTTTAATCTTACTTATAGATACAACCCTTCCAAATCTCAGACCAGACTGTGATGGGAGGTTATCTTGGATGGCCCTGGACTCCAAATTGTGTTCCCACAGTTCCACTAGGCTAAAAAGCTCAGCTGTTCATCAGCCTCTCAGCTACCTCTTCAGGTGGTTCAGAGAGCTATACTTCTCTGAGATCCTTTTTTCTCTCAATTCTTCAGATTTTAAAAGCATTCTAGCTATTATAGCTATTCCCAAAGGGATGTTGATCAGCATGTTGTGGTCCAGAAGAAGGAAAAGCCAACTTTCAATATTCATGAGGATTATGGAAAGACATGCTGATAATATAATTTCTAGATTAAAAAGTCTGACAAATGGGCTATTACCAAGCTGGAAGCTGAACAGTTAGAGTTTCTGGGCAGGAAAGGCAAAGAAAGATCATGAAAGAAGGGAATAAAGAAAAGCAAACAAAAGGATGAAAGTGAAAACTCAAAGACCTCATAGTCTAGGTATTCTCATTTATCTCCAGTTTATAATAAGGACTGGCATTAGAAGTAATTGCTCAGGGGCTTCCCTAGTGGTCCAGTGGTCAGGAATCTGCCTGCAAGTGCAAAGGACACAGGTTTGATCTCTGATCCAGGAAGATCCCACATGCCATGAAGCAACTAAAGTCCATGTACCACAGCTACTCAGCCTGAGTTCTAGAGCCCATAGGCCACAACTACAGAAGCCCCTGTGCCCTAGAGCCTGTGGTCTGAAACAAGAGAAGCCAGCACAGTGAGAAGCCCACGCACCAAAACTAGAGAGCAGCCCCCATGCTCCACAGCTAGAAAAAGCCCATGAGCAGCAACAAAGACTAGCCCAGCCAAAAAGAAATAAACAGAGAAAAGTTTTAAAGTAAATAACTCGCTCAAAATGTATGTATGCCGTAGATATTGGAGTCAGTTTTGAATTCGGGACTTTTTGACTCTATCCTATGTTTAGCTCCCTTCTCAACAAGCCAATCTGACTTCATACCCTCGACCTCCCAAAGTCTTCTAATTCCTGAACCCTAGGTACCAATCTGAGCTCTCTGATCCAACTAAAAACATCAGCTCTTGAACTTGATCTTCTAATCTCTCTCTACTCTCCTTTGACCACAGAGAACTGCCTTATTCCACTAATAGTGGTCAATCCATGCCAACTAATCTCAGTTCTCTCTTCTGGATTGTTCTCTGCCACCATGGGAATGAATATGAGGAATTCAAAGGATGATAAGAAGGTAGCCTTAAAGATCACTAAGAGAATGGAAGGATAATATTTCTCTCTTTCTGTCTCTCTTCCTCTCCCTTTCTTTCTGTCCTTTCTTTCCTTCTTTTCTTTCTCTCTCCCTACCCCTCCCTTTCTTTCTTTCTTTCTTTCCTTGAAAAAATATTGTCTCAACAAGTATTGGGTTCTACTGGCATTGCAAAGCACTGAGGTGGACTAAATTGTGTAATTTCTATTCGTCTGGACCATGGAGACAATGGACACAGGCTTAAGCTGTGTTTCCAAACTTCTCACACTGGGACAAAGGTTCAGATCCATAGAAGACCCATAAAGAAGGCAAAGGGTCTAAGTCATAAATGAGGCCTTCTGCTGCTTCTGGGGCTTCCCAGGTAGCTCAGAGGTTAAAGTGTCTGCCTGCAATGCGGGACACCTGGGTTCGATCCCTGGGTTGGGAAGATTCCCCTGGAGAAACAAATGGCAACCCACTCCAGTATTCTTGCCTGGAGAATCCCATGGACAGAGGAGCCTGGTGGGCTATAGTCCACGGGGTCGCAAAGAGTCGGACATGACTCAGCGACTTCACTTCACTTCACTTCTGTTGCTTCTGAGGCCAGTCTAGAGCTGTCGGATTTCCTAGAGATGTGTCTATGCCGTCAATGCACAAGAGGAGCTTTGGCAATTGCTCCGTGACTCCTCATTATCTTTGAGCAATAATGTGACTTTGGGCTAAACTGACCTAGTTTCTAAGACCCCATTCCACCAGAACCTTCCAGCTCTCCACTTCCCTTGGCCACAACCCTGGCTGCATAGAGACATGACAGCTGAGCAGAAGCCCTGCCAATTAGAGGGATCTGCCCTTCAGCATGCCTGGCAGGAGAGAGCCAGAGCATTTGACCCAAGAAAGAGATCCAGCCAAGTCTTTAAAAATGTATGTACTTTTTTTTTTTTTCCAAATTCTGAACATGAGTTAGAGACAAACTGATCAGATGACTAAGTGAGGGTTGCATGTCTTCAAATGCCTGGATGCAACCCACTGAAACAGTACCTGCCCCTGGCCTGCCTCCCATCCTTCTAAGCCTCCTTTGTAGCTATGTCTAGTCTGACTCTGAGGGTACACTTAAAGGCAAGTTATTTGTGGTTGTATGTAATTAGTCTGGTTGACTCTTAGGGCCAAGGTGTTTCCATTTGTTTTGAAGACGTTCTGTCTTTTGGTCATTTTCTCTTTTCATTAGCTCACAATGAAGCCAAGTGCAATATAATTACATCTTGGTGTAATAAACCCGATGTGAAAGTGACTTAATTGCATTTGATACCATCTTTGATGTAAACCTCTCTGTGCTTTAAAATAACACATGGATTTATCCCTTTAATGCAAGCAAGACTTCCATTGCTAGAAGGGAAATTTCAATGGAAGAAGGATGTAAATGTTTGGGAGAGTTCTTCCCTAGAAGAAGCACAGGATTCTGGGAGTAAACCTGGGTGGGAAGGAAGGTGAGGCAGGCAAAGGTGAAGTGGAAAGGCTCTCTTCCTCCATCTATGAGCTGAAATTTACTCCTTTATAACTTTCGCCCATTTGTGGTTGTTGTTCCCTTTGAAATAATGCCAAGCAAGATTCTTTCCCCATAACAAGCTTTCAATTAATTGCATTCAGAGATCATACCTCTTATCCTTTTCCTGTTCTTCTGTCCCTCAGGTTGAACATTTTCCATTCTTTCAACTATTTCTGATATGGCACTTTGGCAAGAGGAAATGAGGGTGGAAAAAAAATGTGTGAATAAGTACTCCGTGTACGCTTCAGTAAACGGCGGATCTTTCTCTGACCTGTAAGCCAACATTCTGACACCAGATCAGAGTACACACTTGGAGTGGCATGTCACAGGCAGCATTCCAAGCCTCTGCCTGTGAGGGGAAGCGAGAAAAACCGGCCAAAATATTTGTGCCCACATTAATTAAGAAATGTTTTGTCTTCACTGATTTTCATATGGAACTGACCTTTTTCTTTTCAGCCCACTCCTTAGCATTATCAAAACTTTTATATTTTAAGCTCTTAATGTATCTTTCCTTAAGATGCATTTGGAATTATTTTAGTACTTAAAACATAGCCCTGTAAATGTGCTTTAGAGCCTCATGACCTTTTTATTTATTTTTTTATTTCCTGAAATAAAAACGAACAAATACTCTTAACAAATGTCTCTGTTTTCTGAAACTGTGGAACCAAAGCAAAGCCAGACATCGAAACAGGGCTCCAAACCAGGCAAAAATTAACATTATTTAAACTGAATTGCTATCATGCTTATGCTCAGTGTGTCCTACTCTGCGACCCTTTGGACTGTAGCCCACCAGGCTCCTCTGTCCATGGGATTTTTTAAGGCAAGAAGTGGGTAGCCATTTCCTTCTCCAGGGAATCTTCCCGACCCAGGGATTGAACCCATGTCTCCTGTGTCTCCTGCACTGCAGGTGGATTCTTCACCCATTGAGCCACTGGAGAAGCCCCAAAAGACTTGAAGCATGCAAATAACATGAACAATACAGAGTCTGGAAACAAAAGAGTGTTAGGCTGGTCTCACGTGTGCGCTAAGTCGCTTCAGCCGTGTCCAATTCTGCAACCCCATGGATGGTAGCACACCTCCACCTATCTTCTCTGACTTTTTAGCCTGAAAGAAACCAGAGAAGGATGAGGAACAAATGTACCACATTCCCCTCTTAGGTGAATCTGGTGGTTAAACCTGTAATTAAACATATAACTGTCTTCCTACGTTCAATAAAGCTGAATGCATCTTCCACTATTGCTACTAGCTTCATCAACAGCAGAAATAACTACAATGCCCCTAATTGTGTATGAAAGTGTTTTAATATTTCAATATTCATTGTGATGGTGAATTACACTTTAAAGTAGATTTTAAAATCATGTTGAATGTGATCTTTTAAGTTTTCTAAGAAATATAATGAAGGGTCAACATTTTTAAATGTCTTTTCAAATTGTATTGATGTTATTAAATATTATTTAAATATTATTAAATTATTGCTCTCACTGGAATTGTTTATAATTAATTCAGGTGATGTCCCAGTGGAGTCTGGAAGTTGGTGATGACAGTGGTGATGACAATTTTTCAATCTCTGTGAATCCCGCACACAAACAGAAGCAAAGTTACATAACAAAAATCTAAGCCCCTAATAATCATATGTAACCAAACCAGATGACCAGCTAGCCTCATGAAGCACAGAATTAAAATGGGTTGGTCAAAGGTATACAGGCAGGTATGCAACACGAGTAGAACCAACATCAGCTGCTTCTATGGGAAGCAACCAACATCTGCTTCTTCTGTGGGAAGAAGCAGAAGAAAGAAATAGAACATCTGACAAACTAGAGAAGAGAAAAACCAAAACAGCCATCAGAGACTCAGTGTAAAGCACAGAGTGCTGTGGTTTCTGCCAGCCCCACAGTGGGTGAGCATAAAGCACGAGGTAATGTCTGCAGGTAAGGATGAAGAATTCTGGGCATTGTAACCTCTCAAAACTAGCCAAGCTCCCCTTGAAGACAAATGAATATAATGATGATGAGTTTCTGGGACACAATCCTCACTGATCAGAGCAGAGACAATCGAGATGAGGAAAATTCAAGTTTTATATCAAAGTAAAGGAGATGAACAAGGCCCAGGGATAGATGTTAGAAATCAAACTGGCATATGTTTTAACAACAGAAATGGGGCTTTGTAAAGTTAAAAAATTATAACAATGTCAAAAAAAAAACTATAAGTAAGACTTCCTCTAAAAGCTCAAAAAAACTAATAATTTCCACGTAAAGTGAACAAGAATTAAAAAACCATAAGAACTAGTTCCCAATAGACAACTAATACACACAAAAGACCCGCTCACAACAAAAGAATATTCCTAAATGAGTTAAGAGATATTAAGAATACGATGCATAAAATGAACTATTTTTACATGTGAAATTTAGTTATGATGGATAAGAAAGAACTCTTTGGTTTATTCTTTTCCTGAGCACCTTAAACATGTTAGTCCTTGTCTTTGTTTCTGGCATTAAGAATTGCAGCTGATAAGTGTAATGCCAGTATAATATTATTTTTGTTGTAAGTTTTCTGTGTTTTCCCCTAGGTTCCAAAAGGGTTGTTTATTTCTGTTTCAAGTCCAGACACTTTACTAAGATGCTAATGCTGGCTCTTCTAAGACAGTTTTAAAATATCTGTTCTGTGCTTTTTCAATATGTAGTTTTAATTTTATATTGCATATTTTACTGTGAGATATACTATGCATTTTAATTTTTAGGAAAGCTTTTCTTCCACAGGGACTGCTATTATACATTTGTTGAATATTCTTTGCCTATATTCAATATTTGTTATTTATTCTATGGTTTTATCTTTGATCTTTTTTTTCTAAAAGATTCTGAAAGGTGCTCTAATCTCTGAGTTTTATATGCATATAAATAATCTGACTTCTTTAGCATTTGCCAATTTTCCGGGGGTGCATAATCCCACCATGACTGACTTTTCAAGCTATAAACATGATGTCTCTGAATACAGACTTGAGAAGAAATGCTCAGAAGCATATTATTATATTACATTATTTAATATCTATACTGTAAAGGAACAATAAACATAAATAACCTCAAGATCACAGACAATGGTAAAACCTAGTAAATTAATTAGAGAATAGACTGGAAAAGATCAGTTTTCATTCCAATCCCAAAGAAAGGCAATGCCAAAAAAATGTTCAAACTACCACATAATTGCACTCATCTCACACGCTAGCAAAGTAATGCTCAAAATTCTCCAAGCCAGGCTTCAACAGTACATGAACCATGAACTTCCAGATGGTCAAGCTGGACTTAGGAAAGGCAGAGGAACCAGAGGTCAAATTGCCGACATCTGCTACATCATAGAAAAAGAAAGAGAATTTCAGAAAAGCATCTACTTCTGCTTCATTGACTATGCTAAAACCTTTGACTGTGTGGATCACAATAAACTGTGGAAAATTCTGAAAGAGATGGTAATACCAGACCACCTGAGCTGCCTCCTGAGAAATCTGTATGCAGGTCAAGAGGTAATAGTTAGAACTGGGCATGGAGCAACAGACTGGTTCCAAATAGGGAAAGGAGTATGTCAAAGCTGTATATTTTCACCCTGCTTATTTAAGTTATATGCAGAGTACATCATGAGAAATGCTGGGTTGGGTGAAGCACAAGATGGAACTAAGATTGCTGGGAGAAATATCAGTAACCTCAGATATGTAGATGACACCACTCTTATGGCAGAAAGTGAAGAAGAACTAAAGAACCTCTTGATGAAAGTGAAAGAGGAGAGTGAAAAAGTTGGCGTAAAACTCAACATTCAGAAAACTCAGATCATAGCATCCGGTCCCATCACTTCATGGCAAATAGATGGGGAAACAGTGGAAACAGTGTCAGACTTTGTTTTTCTGGGCTCCAAAGATGGTGACTGCAGCCATGAAATTAAAAGACATTTACTCCTTGGAAGAAAAGTTATTACCAACTTAGACAGCATATTAAAAAGCAGAGGCATTACTTTGCCAACAAAGGTCCATCTAGTCAAAGCTATGGTTTTTCCAGTAGTCATGTATGCATATGAGAGTTGAACTATAAAAAAAAAGATGAATGACAAAGAATTGATGCTTTTGAACTGTGGTGTTGGAGAAGACTCTTGAGAGTCCCTTAGACTGCAAGGAGATCCAACTAGTCCATCCTAAAGGAAATCAGTCCTGAATATTTATTGGCAGGACTGATGCTGAAGCTGAAACTCCAGTTCTTTGGCCACCTGATGCAAAAGACTGACTCACTGGAAAAGACACTGATTCTGGAAAAGATTGAAGGTAAGAGGAGAAGGGGACGACCGAGGATGAGATTGTTGGATGGCATCACCAACTCAAAGGACATGAGTTTGAGTAAACTCCAGGAGTTGGTAATAGACAGGGAAGCCTGGCATGTTGTAGTCCATGGGGTCACAAAGAGTCGGACATGACTGAGTGACGGAACTGAACTGGAGTCTTGAGTATTATTATTTTTTTTAATAATTCACTTAAGTATAAATTTATATAATTTAAAACAACTGGGTTTCCCTGGTAGCTCAGTTGGCAAAGAATCTGCCTGCAATGCAGGAGAATCCTGGTTCGATTCCTGGGTCAGGAAGATTCACTGGAGAAGGGATAGGCTACCCACTCCAGTATTCTTGGGCTTCTCTGGTGGCCAGATGGTAAAGAATCTCCTCATGATGAGGGATACTTGGGTTGGTAAGACTGGCTGGAGAGGGGAATAGACACCCACACCAGTATTGTGGCCTAGAGAATTCCATGGGGTTGCAAAGAGTCAGACATGACTGAAAGTGATTGATGGCATTCCTAAAATTTTGACAGTAGGCTCTTGGAAAGTCAGTACAAGTTGGGTTCAACACATTGAAAGTGTTTCAAAGGTCATGTCAGACTCTTTGCAACCCCATGGGCTGTAGCCTGCCAAGCTCCTCTGTCCTTGGAATTCTCCAGGCAAGAATACTAGAGTGGGTAGCCATTCCCTTCTCCAGGAGATCTTCCCAACTTAAGGACTGAACCCAGGTCTCCTGAATTGCAGGTGGATTCTTTACTGTCTGGGCCACCAGGGAAGTCCCAACACATTGATCATGCTTTATTTACTTTAGAACCCTAGTGACAATTGTTTCATGTTGTTATTTTTTTCTTGCATTAAATATTACTGTGGAAACATCTGAAGTTGATTTTCTTTAACATGACATTAAGCTAACAGTTTGTCCCACTTCATACTTTTAAGCCCATAGAAATTCTACATAAAGTAAAAATTAAATAAATCATATTCAATGAGCTAAGAGAGATCTCCATGTGTGAGAGGGGAAAAATAAAATCAATGCCAGAGTGATAATCTGGACATGTTTCAGGGACAAGATTCAAGTATTAGAAGAGACATAGATCCTAAGCATTTGGTGCTGAGGATCTAATGCCCATCCATGTGAAGCAGCTATAATTCAAACCTCACCTGGTCCTCATGGATTATAAAATCTCCATCCATCAGCCCAGGACAATTAGTCTGATGCCTAGGGCTTTGGATCCAAAAAAAAAAAAAAGTCACTGGCAAAAAAAGAAAAACTCCAAACCCACACCAGGAATAACTATGTGGTCCAACTTTACACGAGATGAACAGTCCATTAGCAGTAGGTCCACGTTGTTGTTCGATACCTTAAGTCATATCTGACTCTTTGCAACCCCATGGACTGCAGCAAGTCAGATTCCTCTGTCCCCCACTGTCTCCTGGAGTTTGCCCAAATTCATTTCCATTGAGTTGGTGATGCTACCTAACCATCTTATCTTCTGTGGCCCCTTCTCCTTTTGCCTTCAGTCTTTTCCAAATTAAGGTCTTTTCCAACGAGTCATCTTTTTGCATCTAGTAGCCAAAGTATTGGAGCTTCAGCTTCAGCAACAATCCTGCTAATGAATATTAGGTGATTTTCTTTAGGTTTGACCAGTTTGATCTCCTTCCAGTCCAAAGGACTCTTCAAGAGTCTTCTGCAGCACCACAATTCAGAGGCATCAATTCTTCAGAAGTCAGCCTTCTTTATGGCCCAACTCTCACACTGGTACATGACTACTGGAAAAACCATAGCTTTGACTATATGGACCTTTGTTAGCAAGATGATTTCTCTGCTTTTTAATAAAAATGGCAACCCACTCCAGTGTTCTTGCCTGGAGAATCCCAGGGACAGGGGAGCCTGGTAGGCTGCCCTCTATGGGGTTGCACAGAGTCAAACACAACTGAAGCGACTTAGCAGCAGCAGCAGGTCCAGAAATTAACCTAAAATCTGCTTTACAGCCAGTAAAACCCCTGAGCTTCCTACGGAGGACCCTCATCATGTGCAATTTTGAAGTCATATGATAGCAAAGGCTTCATAAAGCAAGATATGCCTAACTTCCACAGAATGGTTCATCCTTTTTGAAGATGAGCTTAATGTCAATAAAAATGAACTAATAAAGGTAAGATCCAAAAAGGTCCTGATGACCCAGCCAGAAAAAAAAAGCTTTAACCATTCAAGAATTAATAAAATAATATGTAAATATTTAAATATCCAAATCAATAAAGCAGCAGATATAATTTTTTAAAGAACAAGTGAATTTTAAAGATAACCAGCTAGAATTTATGGATATAAAAAGTAATTTGTTCATGAGAGGCTTTAAAAAAGTTAATAAGTGGATTAAAGAGGAGATCAGATGCAGTTGAAGAGAGAAGTGATAAAATGGAAGGTGGGGAATAGAAGTCATTTCAAAAAGATATAGGTCATTTA
>SJYC01137424.1:0-36775 GCA_006408675.1 Madoqua kirkii
TAAACTATCCAAATTACAGAAGAACATTTTTTTCAAAAAAATAAAAAAGAAACACTTGTTAAAGTCCTTTTATAAGACATATAACTTCAAAACCAAAAATGGACATGAGAAACATAAACAATAATAAAAATAAAGATATTGATAACAAGAATAGCTTCAAGTTATTATGAGCCTTTTAAAAGTGATTTACACGTGCGGCATCACCGACATGATGGACATGAGTTTGAGTAGGCTCCAAAAGGCGATGATGGACAGGCAAGCCTGGCCTGCTACAGTCCTTGGGTTCCCAAAGAGTCGGATACGCTGAGCAACTGAACTAAACTGAACTGACATGTATAAACTTTTCTCATAATGAATCTATGAGACAAGGAATATGATCATCCTCATGCTGCAGATGAGGAAACTTTGGCAGAGAAACGGTGACTAACTTACCCAAGGTCACCCAGATAGGTCATGCTGCAGTCCCAAAAGTTACCCCAGACAGTCAAGTTTCAGATCGTCTGCTCTTAACCACAGGCTCCAGATTTTTAAATAAAATATTAGCAAGATAAGTGCGGCAATGTAATTTCAGGACAAAACGATGATGTGGAATTGGGGAAGATGTCCAGAGCCCTTCTCAGTGGCTGATTCACATTCCTGTAATGTGCAACCTCCAGTCCATCTTCCAAGTCTCCAAAACAGTTTATAAGCCGGCAAATATATCTTTCCTCTCCAGCAACTGTTCAATGTCAGATGTGTTCCCTTTCCATCTCATTCTGCACTGGTTTTATAGACATAATATTCACTGATCATGTCACCCCCTTTCTACCCATCTATCCTGCTCAAAAACCATTCAGTGATCTTTCATTGTTTTTAGCTTAATGAGTAAATCTCTCAGCATGGCCTACAAGGTCTGTTCACAGCTGATCTCTCCAACATTATCAAGGATCATATTCTCTCTGCCTTCCTTCCTGACTTGAGCCACACTGGACTACCTTCCTGTCTAGAACTTGACTGCAGGTATTCATTCTGCTGCTCAGATCTGATGTCAACCATCTCTTCTGGAGAAAAATCTTCCCCTATGTGACCCATCTCTCCAGACTAGATTGGCTTCCCTTGTTTAATCTCTTACAACATTCTATATCTCTCCTGGGGAACTCTAGGTTTATCTGTAAACTCATAAGTACTAGCGAGATAATTTTATTTGTCTTTCTCTTCCCCACAAAAATGTAAAGTGCAAGAGGGCAAAGACTATGTATTTTCTTTTCTAACACTGATTCCTTGGTGTGTAACTCAGTGTTTTTACTTTATTGGGCTAATTAATGAATTATTAACAGAGAAGAAGAAAGGATGGTACATTATTTTTTAATGGCTGCAATTATTCTCCTCCTTATATCCACATTCCTTGCAATATGATTTTGCTACTGTTTCCTTTAAGAGGCAGAGTCCACTTCCAAAACCCTTGAACCCAGGCTGGCTGTGTGATTTTCTGTGCTCAATAGAATGCAGAAGAGGAAATGATGTACCATTTCTACACCTCTGCTTCGAAAGATGCTGTGAACTTCTGCTTTCTCTCTTGGACTTTTGTGACTGCCATGGGAACAAGCCAAGGTTAGCCTAATGGAGGATGAGAGACCACAGAGGAAGTCTCAACATCCTGTGGATCCCAGTCAAGACCATCCAAGACCAACCTGATGGCGGGCTTCAGACCCAAAACAAGACCCAGCCAATGTCAGCTGAGCCTGGCCCACAGAATCAGGACTGTTCAGATAACAGTTGTGGTCTTTCGCCTCTCTTTAACCTAGATAGTCTTCTCTGGAATTGGACACCAGCACCATTCAGCTGTGAACCTAGATTCTGTTCAAATATTATCTCTCATAATTTGGTTGGGCTCTTTGAACACCAAAGCTTGACCCATTTGGTGTTCATTTCCCTGCAAAGGCCATAGTGATTGGAATTGTCCCCTGTGACACCCGGGAGTCCAGACCTACCTCTGTTTCTGTAACCCCACCTCTGCCAAACACTATAGACCACTGAGTCTCTTCCCACAGCCAGTGAGGTCCTAACACATCTCATGAAAAGATACTCAAAAGTCAATACTGGGATGTTGCTTGAGTTTTCTTTTTATTATTATTGTTATTATTATTATAAATTGCAAAGTACTCTACAAGGTCTTGGTGTTATCATCATGATTATTTCATCCAGTCCTTCCTGCCAGAGATGCTGCTGTGTTTGGGAACTTCTTGAAAGGGATTTCTAGGAGCCTTCTAGGTCTAAGAAGTGAAAATCCTGTGGATACACTGAATTCACAGTTAGAAGTGGACATGGAACAACAGACTGGTTCCAAATAGGGAAAGGAGTACATCAAGGCTATAGATTGTCACCGTGTTTATTTAATTTATATGCAAAGAACATCATGAGAAACATTGGGCTGGATGAAGCACAAGATGGAATTAAGGTTGCCTGGAGAAATATCAATAACCTCAGATATGAAGATAACACCACCCTTATGGCAGAAAGTGAAGAACTAAAGAGCTTCTTGATGAAAGTAAAAGAGAAGAATGAAAAAGTTGGCTTAAAACTCAACATTCAGAAAACTAAGATTATGGCATCCAGTCTAATCACTTAATGGCAAACAGATGGGGAAACAGTGGAAACAGTGGCTGACTTTATTTTGGGGGGCTCCAAAAGCACTGCAGATGGTGACTGCACCCATGAAATTAAAAGACGCTTGCTCCTTGGAAGGAAAGTTATGCCCAACCTAGATAGCAATGGCACCCCACTCCAGTACTCTTGAAAATCCCATGGATGGAGGAGCCTGGTGGGCTGCAGTCCGTGGGGTTGCTAAGAGTCAGACACAACTGAGCGACTTCACTTTCACTTTTCACTTTCATGCTTTGGAGAAGCAAATGGCAACCTACTCCAGTGTTCTTGCCTAGAGAATCCCAGGGACAGGGGAGCCTGGTGGGCTTCTGTCTATGGGGTCACACAGAGTCGGACACGACTGAATCGACTTAGCAGTAGCAACAGACAGCATATTAAAAAGCAGGGGCATTACTTTGCCAGCAAAGGTCCATCTAGTCAAAGCTATGGTTTTTCCAGTAGTCAAGTACGGATGTGAAAGTTGGACTATAAGAAAGCTGAGTGCCGAAGAATTGATGCTTTTGAACTGTGGTGTTGGAGAAGACTCTTGGGAGTCCCTTAGACTGCAAGGAGATCCAACCAGTCCATCCTAAAGGAAATCACTCCTAAATATTCACTGGAAGGACTGATGCTGAAGCTGAAACTCCAACTCTTTGGCCAACTCCAACTTTTTGGCCAACTCCAACTTTTTGGCCATCTGATGGGAGGAGCTAACTCATTGGAAAAGACCTTGATGCTGGGAAAGATTGAAGGTGAGAGGAGAAGGGGATAACAGAGGATGAGATCATTGGATGGCATCACTGACTCAATGAACATGAGTTTGAGTAAACTCCAGGAGTTGGTAATGGGCAGGGAGGCTTGGCGTGCTGCAGTCTATGGGGTCACAAAGAGTCAGACACAACTGAGTGACTGAACTGAACTGAACACTGAATTCCGTGAAAAAAATAAAGCAGGACTCATGCAAATCAGATAAAACTCTGTCTTTGGCATTAATCAAAATATTATTTGATGTAAAATCTTCTCTTCTTATTGGTAGCAATAAAAAGATGAAGCAACCAAAATTTTGTCAGCTGGATGGGTCTAGAGTTTTTCACCAAAGTGAAAAAGAGTAGGCAAATAATAATATTAGCTACAAATGCTCTGGGCTTCCCTGGTGGCTCAGTGATATAGAACCCGCCTGCCACTTCAGGAGATGCAGGTTTGATCCCCAGGTCAGGAAGATCTCCTGGAGAAGGAAATGGCAACCCACTCCAGTATTCTTGCCTGAGAAATCCCATGGACAAAGGAAAGTGGTGGGCTACAGTCCATGGGTCTCAAAGAGTCTGCCAAGACTGAGCAATTAAACAGTAACACAATAGCAAATGCTCTACGTGGCACTCACTCTGTCTTAGGCAGTGTTCTGAGCACTCCACTGGCCTCATTTATTCTCTAGACCGACTAATGGGTGAATACTATAATTATCCCCATTTCACAGATGATGGAGCCAAGGCATAGGATGGCCAGTTACTCTAAGTCACAAAGCCAGTAAACTGGGATGCAAGATGCAAATATCCGAATTGAGGCCAGAAGTCCGTGCTTTAAAATCCTGTTTCCTATGTGTAGAAGCTCCAGTCCATCTCTCCTCAGTGCCCTGCTTCTATTACAGAGAGGAAACATAGCTTGGTTGCCAGGCAGACACTCTCTGCAAGAAAGAAACCCCTATGTCCAATTGCGCTGGTTCCAGCTCCCTGGAGAGAATGTAGCAAATTGGAAAGAGGAGAACTGTCTCCTACCCACTCCTGCTAATTAAACCCCTCGAACAGACACTTTTTGGCTGGTTCTGAGAAGATATTATTTTTAGCTTGTGGGGGTTAAAGGGGAAGGGAAGTGTGCCAAATTCAGGTTGTCAGAGGGAAAGAAAGAGAAAGACGCTCAGAAGGATGCATTACCATCATGACTCCGTTTAATACGAAGAAGGAGAACATGGGGGGAGCTTCTGGTCCTGTCTTAAAGCCCGTAAGGAAAGCTTCTGAACTTTGTGAGCCTCCTTAATGACCCCATCACATTTCAGTGGGAGGACGATCTCTCGACTCACAGGGTCCCAATGAGACAGCAACTGCAGAGATTAAAAGGATCCAGAGGGTTTTTTTTTTTTTTCATTACAATTTTTGTTTACTGGAATGAAAGAATCGTGATGCTACTCAGGCCAAAATAAAAGTAGCTCTCCACCCCCTGCACCCTGTTCTCTTTGCCAGTTCTCTGACAGCCCCTCCCTGGCCCATCCTTGGAGGCAATAAACGATGTACTAACGCGACCCTGATTAGGAAGCCGAGAGGTTAATGTGCAGGGCTGCTTCTGATAAAGACCAGGCCAGACCCTGCACCACAGCTCAGTCAATTGATAAATCCCAAGCCCGCATGACCGCAGAGGCAGTCTGGGGGTAGAGTCTGCAGTCCCGCCTCCCATGACTCCATCCATCTAAGTCAGTTTCACTCTTCCGCCCACTTCTTTCTTCCTTTGGCTCCTCCCTCTCTGCTTTGGTTCCAGTGATTAAAGATGCAAGATCCCCAGCCATTTCTCAGCACTTCCGTAAACTGTGAAAGCCCCAGAGGAGAGGCTCAACCCTGTTAAGCTGAGGAATAAAACCCTGCAGCCCTGAGATACAAACCATGAAGCCTTAAGACTCAATTCACAGGAAAAGGAATTTTTTTATTTTTTTGGTCCTGCTCTTCATGTGATTAATAGGTGTCATTGTTTGGTCTGACAGCAAAGGCTTCACTGTGGAGCAAGCTAACAGTTTAACTCTCGGACAGAGCAAAGAAAGAAAATACTCCTGATACTCAGATGATTTTTTTTTTTCTCAAAACTCAGTACATCACTATTTTTTAAGAGCATGCTGATGGAATTTTCAACAAATGCGTTATACATATACAGTAAAACTGAATCTACTAGCGTGGGAAGGCAGCTAACATGTATTACAACAGTGGCTGTCATGTATACTAATTAAGAATGGGAAGATCTAGATCTGGATTTGAATTTCTGTCCACTCCCTTACTACCTGATGGCCTTAGGCAAGTCATGTCACCTTTTGGGACACAGAGCCATCCCTGTGAAATGGGGTTAATAATAGTCACCTCCGGAGAAGGCAATGGCACCCCACTCCAGTACTCTTGCCTGAAAAATCCCGTGGATGGAGGAGCCTGGTAGGCTGCAGTCCATGGAGCTGCTAGGAGTCGGACACAACTGAGCGACTTCACTTTCACTTTTCACTGTCATGCATTGGAAAAGGAAATGGCAACCCACTCCAGTGTTCTTGCCTGGAGAATCCCAGGGATGGGGGAGCCTGGTGGGCTGCCATTTATGGGGTCGCACAGAGTCGGACATGACTGAAGTGACTTAGCAGCAGCAGCAGCAGCAATAGTCACCTCACATCGTTGAGTGGAGGAGCTCATGAGATGATGCTATTAAAGCTCTCAGCACAATGCCTGGCACAGAGTGAGTCGGACCCTAAAATCAGCAACTGTCAGTAGGTGATCCATGGACATGAGGAGCAGGGAGAAGGCTGAATCAGGATCTAATTCCCACATCACCTTCAGCAAATAGGCTCCACTTGTGGGCTTCCCAGGAGGCGCTAGTGGGAAAGAACCAGCCTGCGCATGAGGGAGACATCAGAGACATAGGCTCTGTCCCTGGGCCAGGAAGATCCTCTGGAGAAGGAAACACTCCAGTCTTCTCGCCTAAAGGGTTGGGTGGACAGAGGAGCCTGACTCGCTATGGTCCACAGGACTGCTAAGAGTGGGACACGACTGAAGCGACTTAGCAGGCACTACTGTTCAAGTCTTTTCAAGGCTCTGCTTTTCAAGTCTTAATAAACCAGCTTCTAATAACCAGTGGGTACGCAACACAAAACAATTATCAATCTGAAACAATTGTTCATTGTAGATGCCTAATTGTTTCTTCAATTACAGCTGTATGTTTAAAATGTGCTCCTAACAGTGAATAACAACTTTATTTAGAATCTCTTGGTAAAGACTACGATAAATTGGATTTTAACGGTGGGCACTTGATTCACATGTAATATGTTTTGTAGTAAATGAAATAATGGTTTTTATTATTCTGTGTCTCCCAAGAAAATGGGGGAAATATTTGGCTTGATCATTTTGAATGATGGTAAACTAAATGTTAGTGGTCCTGAATCTGGGTTACTTTTACCTTCACCCTCGTGGACATATGTCAATGTTTGGAGACGTTTTTAGTAGTTATAGCTAGGATGAAGGCAGTTTCCATTGGCATCTAGTAGATGAAATCAGAAATGCTGTTGGACATCCTAAAATGCAAAGGATTACAACCAGAATTGTCTGAGCCAAAATGTCACTTATACAAGGTTGAGAAATCCCAGTCTAACAAAACCTGTGAGGCTGTGGCAGGAGTCTAAAATGGCCTTTTATTGTGTGTGGAAATAGAGCTACAATTTAAATCACTGGCATTGAGATGAAAAAAAAAATTCAACTTAATTGCTAGTAAACTTTGTTCTTTGGAGAATTTTGGAGAGACTTTGGAGAATTGCTAGTAAACTTTGTTCAGTTCAGTTCAGTCACTCAGCAGTAATCCTATCGATTGCAGCATGCCAGGCCTCCCTGTCCATCACCAACTCCCAGAGATTACTAAAACTCATGTCCATTGAGTCTGTGATGCCATCCAATCATCCTGCCTTCAATCTTTCCCAGCATCAGAGTCTTTTCCAATTTCCAAATGAGTCAGCTGTTTGCATCAGATGGCCAAAGTATTGGAGCTTGAGCTTCAGCATCAGTCCTTCCAATGAATACTCAAGACTGATTTCCTTTAAGACTGGTTTGATCTCTCTGTGGTCCAAGGGACTCTCAAGAGTCTTTTCTGACACCACAGTTCAAAAGTATTGTAATACTTAATTAATTTCATTTTTCACATTTTAATTTTTCTCCAAGTACAAAAGGCAGTGTTCTACTGGATCGTCATTGTTTTAAAGTTCACTTGGTCTAGTTCTTTTGATTCAGTCTTTTAAGGAAGGCATGAAAGTCAGAATCTGGGCAAACTCTGTCTTTGTCACTCATGATGAAACTTGTCTCCACAAACCCCTTCCCTGCCTTCCCTCAAAAGAAAGGAAACTAATTTGCTAAGGTTTCACTTACCTTAACTTCAGTTTAATATTTTTCTCTTCTAAATTCACCACGAGCACGGTTTCTAATCCAAGGATAGGATTTCCCCAATGGCTGCCAAGGTGGAAATCAAAACATTCAGAAGTTACAGGAACAAAGTATAGATCCCGTTCGTTGTTGCGTTTTCTTTACCTTTTGTGCCCACAGACTATGGCTTCACCCATCTGAGAAAGTCATTAGTGAGGGAAGAGATTATACTAGCACTTCTTTAAAAATGGGGCAGGTTTGCTGTTTTTGGAAAGGATCAAATTTGATCTCTTCAAATTCAGCAGAGGGTAGAGCTACCAAAGTAAAAACCTCATGATCCTTTGATTTCAGAGGCTTCTCGGTAGAATTTGGTCCTGTCCCATTCTCATTCTTCCCTCTCCTTCCCATAGATCAGCCAAAGCCATGGTATGGCCCAGGGGGCCCATGGAGGCCTGATTCCACAGGGCATGTGTAGGTTAGCATTGTGATCTTCATCTAGAAGAGAGGGGGAAAACCAGCATTTATTAAATATGGATTATAATGGCCCAGGAATGATTCAAAGTGTCCTAGAACATGTCTAGAGGAATTTCAGAAGCCACAACTAGGTTTAGCATTTGTAAAAACTGATTTGGGTGGATTCTTATTTAAACAAACATGAACCCAGATCTTCCTAAGTTCCTACTGAATTCTTATTTAGTCCCAACCCAGCTGGATGATTCACATGGATGCCTGGGACATAATAGAAGCTCCAATACATCATATATTTAAATTTAATTTATCCTCAGTATCATAGGATGAGCAACAGTTTATACCATAGAGTAGGTGCCAAGGTGGAAATAGACTAACATCAGAGACTGTGTCTAGCATGGTCTTTGGTGAACAGTGGGGATTGCATTTGCTAGTGAAGCATTCGGAGAAGGCAATGGCACCCCACTCCAGTCCTCTTGCCTGGAAAATCCCATAGGCAGAGGAGCCTGGTGGGCAGCAGTCCATGGGGTCGCTAAGAGTCGGACACGACTGAGCAATTTCACTTTCACTTTTCACTTTCATGCACTGGAGCAGGAAATGACAACCCACTCCAGTGTTCTTGCCTGGAGAATCCCAGGGACGACAGGGGAGCCTGATGGGCTGTGGTCTATGGGGTCACACAGAGTCGGACACGACTGAAGTGACTTAGCAGCAGCAGCAGTGAGGCATTAGTATAGAGAAAGGCTTCCTTGAAAGCAGAAACAATGTATTTGCACAGGGATCCAACCAAGACTTGCTGGAACTGGCTCTGCTCTGAGAAGCTCTGGAATGCAGGATGGTGTCCGCTGTGGAAGCCCATGCTTCACCTGTGTGACATCTGACCCTTGTACCTGGCAGGTCAGAAATTTCTGCTGCAATGAGACCTGCAAGCTGCACATAACTGAGCCTTCTTTACTGGACACAGAGTAGACAACCCATAACTAAGGGGTAGATCTCTAGGAACTGCGTAGAAATATTAGATAATTTTTAAAAACATCTCAGTTTCAAATCAAGAGAAAAGCTTGTGCCTGACTTTCCAACCTTCTATGAACAGATTATCTGACATCTGGATGTTGTTTCACTTAAGTCTGCAAATTGCAGGATACACCGAGTATACCACATTTTGCCTTTTGCTTTCTACCTTCTAGGCTTCTTTTCATTTTCTTCATGCCACCATGTCATTTACCGGGACAAGCCACCACCCCTACCTTGGAGGTATAGGCTGGAGAACCAGACATCACTCTGTAGCACAGTGTAGCAAGGACAATGATAATAGCAAAATCATAATCACAGCATTTATTGAGACCTCTCCATGTGCTAAGATAGGTGGCTAGAACTTGGAATAACCCTTTGCAGTCAGGACTCCAGGACCAAGTTTCAATCCCTGCTCAATTAGTGGTTCTTTCCTTAGAACTTTAAGGGATCTGGAAGAGAGACTAACACCAACCGTGTAGGAAACATTTTGCTAAACACTCTCCCCTATGCAAACTGCTTCCAAGAAATTCCTTGAATTCTAAGATATGGAAAGACAGTAAGAACAAGTGCATTCGAGTCTCATAATTAGAACAACGAACAAATACATTGATCTTGGCAGTCCATTAACCTGGTAAGTATTTATTGAGCATATACTATGTGCAAACACTACGC
This sequence comes from Madoqua kirkii, assembly GCA_006408675.1. Taxonomy (NCBI): domain Eukaryota; kingdom Metazoa; phylum Chordata; class Mammalia; order Artiodactyla; family Bovidae; genus Madoqua; species Madoqua kirkii. Next base: position 9,918 of record SJYC01137424.1, read on the forward strand.
TAAGCTTCATATTTATGCAGAAAATAAGGCATAAGAAGGCCCTGCCTTAAGAAAGCTGACATCCAAGCAAAAGAAAATATGATAATCAATAAAAAGAGAGAGAGAGAGAAAGAATTCATAAATGAATTTATTTCAGATTATAATTTCTGGAAAGAAAATAAAACAAGGTCATGTGATTTAATGTTCTTAGAGATAGCAAAGGGTGGAATAGAACCAACTGAGGAGGGATAATCAGAGGAGGCTTCACGATAGAGATTATATTCCTGCTAAAGAATGCAGCAGTGCCAAGATCAGGTGGAGGACCAGTCCTTGTTGATTCATCAGAGAGGCCAAGAGGCAGAAAGGGGTTAGTGTTTGAGAATCAGAAAGAGGACCACCATGGCTCAAGTGAATATGGGAACAGTGGTAGGAATGAGGAGAGAAGGGTCAGCAGGGGACGGGTCACAGGCCACTCTAAGGAGTTCATAAAAACCATTAAGGCTGTGACATGTCTCCATTTACTTTCCAGAGAGACCACCCTGGATGCCACATGACTGCTATCCCAGACGATCAAGTTAAAGTTACTATCTGTCATTCTAAGGACCATCCATTATTCATTTACCCCGAAAGAAATAATTGTGCTTCATCTATGAACTTGGCCAGACCCTGAAGCTGTAGTGATGAATAAAATATATACAGTCCTTGCCCTGGTCTAGAGTTTTGTGGGGTTTTGTTGCTGTTGCTGTTCAGTAACAAGTTGTGTCTGACTCTTCGTGACCCCATGAACTATAACAGGCAAGGCCTCCCTGCCCCTCACTGTCTCGCAGAGTTTGCCCCCAAGATCAAGCACATTGCTTTTTAGTGATGCCATCCAACCATCTCATCCTCTGTTGCCCTCTTCTCCTGTCTTCAATGTTTCCCAGCATCAGGGTCTTTCCCAATGAGTCAGCTGTTTGCCTCAGGTGGCCAAAGTATTGAAGCTTCAGCTTCAGCATCAGAACTTCCAATGAATATTCAGGGTTGATTGTGAGATTTACAGGTCCACAAATGGATAATTCATTATAGCGCCATGAGTCCCTCCACTGGGAAGGTTCAAAGGCTTTTGAAGACATAGCCAGATGAGGCTTTCTAGAAAGAGTGTCACCCATGTGACTAGAGAGGAGAGGGGGGAAAGAGAAGAAATCTCATGAGGGAAGAAATAGCAGCAGCCAAAAAGAGACTAGACAGGGAGGCCGGCCCACAGTTTGAAGGTGTGGTGAGCCAGGAGGTGGGTGTATGCAGAATGGCAGTGATCTGTAAAGAAGTACTGTGGGAGATTCTGATTCTATCCAGTGGAATTCAAGCACACAGCAGGACAGCATCAGAATGTTCCTCTGGCTGTATAGCTGCTTAGAAATCAAGGTACTCTTCCCTGAAGTACAGCTTCTACCTACCTTCCAGTCCTTTCCCCTAGGCCCTCTGTCTCCCTGGTCTCTGGATAGAAGCCACGCCCCACTCCCAGGAACCTATGATGTCACTTCCCCGAGGCTAAGTTGTGGTGGATTCATGTCAAATGTCCAGATGGAGGAGGAGGAGCTATGATTGCTGCTGCTGCTCCCAAAGCTGCTGGAGAGCTGTTTGCACAGCTCAATGGGCCATGCCCCATCAGCCCTCCCAAACCAGAAAGGCACGATGGCGGGGTTTGGGGGTGGGGGGATGGGGCATGGTTCAGCCACACAGGCAAACAGCAACAGGCTCAATCTCAAGAGGAGGCAGAGGAGGGAGAGCTAGGATTATTGAGATTTGATGTTTTAAAAGATAGAAGGGGCACATGCTCTTTGCCAACCCACGAGGTTTTCTGCTGTTGATGAAATAACAGTAGACAGGTTAATAAGGTCAGACTTAGAACCATTTGAGATGAATTCAAATCCTGGCACTTCCACCTCCTAACTTATGATATTGGAGCTCCTCAATTTTCTCACCTGTAAGTTAAAGTCAAAAGAGTACTAGCACGATGCTGTTGCACATACATGCTCAGTCATGTCTGACCTGTTGTGACCCTATGGACTATAACCCACCAGTCTCCTCTGTCTATAAGATTCTCCAGGCAAGAATACTGGAGAGGGTTGTCATGCCCTCCTCCAGGGGATCTTCCCAACCCAAGGAATGAACCCAGGTTTTCTCCGTTTCTTGCATTGCATGTGGATTCTTTATCCACTGAGCCACATGGGAAGCCCATGTTAAAAGGATTCAGGAAGTCAATAGACATCAGACTCTTAGACCAGTACATGACTGGGGTTAAGTGCTCATTTAATGTTAGCTATCATTATCCCTTACTCTGTGCCAAGTTCTAGAGATTAAGAAACCTATAAACAATCTTAAGATCTGCACAGCTAAGTCAGAGAGATAGAGATATCACTTAATGATCATCTACAACGTGCCAAGTATTTAGCTGTAAGGTCATAGAATATACGCTGGTTTATCTTTGACTGTTTGATATGCAGTGGGGAACATTTCCATTCAACATAACAGAGAAACACAAATTCTGTCCTAAGGACACATAAATAGTGACTTCTGTGTAACATGAATCCTCAAGAAATTCTGTTAGGGAGAGAGAGTGACTGACTTCTGAATGGACACTAAAATTACACTGGAAAGAGGTTTGCTTATAATCTGATACTTGTTCAGTTGGACCATCCCTTAATCATTTTCCTTAGCCTGACCCCTTCCTTCCTGAAAGTGTTAAGGTTAACTTCTGCACTTAGACTTCATCCGGGGATGAGGTTACTGGAGTGAATTCTAATCTCTAACATGAATTCTAACTCCATAGGACAGAGGCCTAAAGCAAAGAGCACCATGTGATTTCCAACCTACCTCTTCTAGGCAAGTGGATTTAGGCAACTCACACAACTCTCCCACTTCATTCCTCACCTGTACAGTGGAGTATTGCCTCATCACTCCAACCTGATTGCTAGGAGAATTAAAACACGTGTTATCTGGTATCCATAGAGCACCCCATAATAGCTCTCCTTCTGTGACCTTTTCTTTGTTCTGTATCCCCATGATCAATTTCACTGGATGTTCACCACATGCTCACTCCTCCAGGCCAGTGATTCCCATGACACGAAGCATCCCTCAAGGAGCCCACGTCATGCAAGACTGCTCCATCCTGCCTGATGGGATCAGTCGTGGGTATGGCCAAGTCTGGCTCAGGACCTTTGAGAAGCTGAGTGCAAGAAATCTCAAATGGGAAGAAGTAGGCCCACAGGATTCTCCTTATTATGAAGCTGAATTGGAAAAATGAATGAGCAATAGCAAGTCAGGAGCTGAAACAAGGTAAAAGACGCTGAGCGTGGAAGACCATGGTTAGAGGAGGGCTAGGAGAGCCTGTGAGGCAGGCACCCAGGCTGTGGGAGACAGCCAGGAAAATCCCAGGGTAAACGGGTTCCAGAGGAAGTGCTGGGGCAAGAACAGGACTCTCTTCGACAGAGGTCATTAACACTGACTTCCACCACATGGTCCCTGTCCTTCCTGAGGCCTGGCCATTCCCTGAGCCCCGAGGCCCCTGAGGCCCAGCCTCATGCCCAGATGCCTGGTTCAGGTCAGGCCCATTTGTAACCTGAGAGCCGTGGTTATCCATCAATGGTGATTTTGCTCCCAGGAGACGACAAGCAGTGTCTGGAGACGGTTTCGGTCACTAGAACTAGGGTGGAGAGGTCACTAAACACCCTACAATGCGCAGGATGACCCCCAGAACAAAGAACCACCCAGTCCAAAATGTCAGCAGTGCTGATGCTGAGAAACCCTGACTTAGAGTCAACTTTACATTCCCTGAAGCAACTATGACAACTCTCTGCCTCTGGAAACCTAAAGAGTGCAGGAAAGCACGGCTTTTTTCACCCCTGCCGTGTTGTTAGTACCTGAGGGCACTCTGGGGAAAGAACAGTGGGTATCCTCCACAGTTCACGGCTTTGGGACTTGATGCCGAGCTGTCATTTTAGACAGTGGGGTTGCCTTGAAATCGAATATGGGGTTTAAATCACATAGACAGAGGCGCCCTTGCAAAGCTTTCAGATCACACCTACTACTTTGCCCATGCCATGTACATGCCTTGGTGTATAGACAAAAGGGCTTGGCTTGTGTAGAGTTTTTGTGTGTGTTTCAAACTTTGACATTTAACACGCCAGGTGACTCAGTGGTAAAGAATCCACCTGCTAATGCAGGAGCCACAAGAGATACAAGGTTTGATCCCTGGGTCAGGGAGATCCCCTGGAGAAGGAAATGACAACCTACTCCAGTATTCTTGCCGGAATCATCCCATGGACAGAGGAGCCTGGTGGGCTGCAGTCCATGGGGTCACACAGTGAGAGAGGACTGAGCACAGCTGGATGGGGGATGTTTAGTGTATGGGAAGGGTCTCCCACAATAAGCTGTGCTAGGAAAGCTGCTATTGCGATGCACAAGCCACTGAATCGAAGAACTAGGGAGACTGGTGAATGAATGCTTGTTTCTCCCACATCTGTTGTATAAGTGACAATTCACAGTATACATCAGACAAGGTGCGATCTGGATTAAATGACCCAGGGTATAAGAGGATGCTGTGTATTCTTTCAAGCTGGAATCATGATTTCTGTCTGATAATTTTCTCTAAAATCCAAACTAGAGTGTTGCAGAACCGATGTGATCCTAAGGAGAAACGCTTTCTTTTTTTTTCCCCCCGTAGCACAGAGTCATAACTTCAGCATTCATATTCTAGGGAATCCTTGCACTTCACAGGAAGACTCTGGGAAAATCAGTCAAGACTAAATTTCTCACATCCAGAAGGAAATGGCTCCTGGATTATGAGGAAAGGGAAGTATTTCTATGAGATCTGCTATGTCTGTGGGATGCGGACTCTAAAAAGCAAGAAGCAGATGGGATTCACGGCATCGAAGATGGAAGATAGACGAGAATCATTCTGTAAGAATTTATCTCAAAGCAGGACTGTGGCTCATGAATCTAAAGGACTTTTCTTAAACTGAGGCCTGAAGATCAGGAAACAGAGAGGTGTAAAACATTTAAACAAAAATAGCAATGAACATTATTTTTTATAGTTATTTTTAACAATCATTTATTCAATGCTCATAAGGTTTTAGATACTAGATTGTTTCACATTTAACACTAGCGATTCTATTTTCAGATCCAGGGTCCCCTAATCAGCTAATTATAGAGCTGAGACACAGAACCTAGCATATATACTCCAAAATCCAAGACAGCATCTTTACCTAAACCTAAGTCTTCCCCTGCCCACTGTCAGGAAAATTTGATGTGAAGTCTATCTTTGGGTGGCCATGTCTGCAGAGGAGAAATAGATTTCTTTCGCTATTGCTAAATGATTAGAAAGAAAAATAAAGAGCATTCTCCAGTATTCCTAGCACTCGTTGATGTAAGGCACTTGCTGCCATATATGTGTTTGGCTGAGTTCTTCTACAAGATAATCAGCTGTGAAACACTCATAGCCAAGCATTGTCATCAGGATGTTGGTTTAGTAAATAAGATATGGAACTAGGTCAAAGTAAAGACAGGTGGATGTGGAGAAAAACAAGAAGAAATGGCAGGTTTGTTTTTTAATCCACCTGTATCCTAACATTATTTAACTAAACATAGCCCTAAAGAGGGCTTCCCAGGTGGCACTAGTGGTAAAGAACCTGCCTCCGATGCAGGAGACGAAAGAGATGTGAATTCAACCCCTGGGTGGGGAAGATCCCGTGGAGAAGGGCATGGCCACCCACTCCAGTATTGGTGCCTGGAGAATTGCCTGGACAGAGGAGCCTGGTGGGCTACAGTCCATCAGGTCACACAGAGTGAGGCACAGCTGAAACGACTTAGCCTGTAGGCACACAGTCCTAAAGGACTTTCTTTTTGAAGGGATTCCTGTAGCTTGTGAGAAATCTCCATGAATTCTTCTCTGCCTGTAAGAGGAAGATACACCACTAGAAAGGCAATCTACCCCACAATTGTAATAAAGTCTTAAATTTTACCTGTGCTTTTCCAGATACAACCTCTGACCTCGAGTTGTCAAGCTGACTGTCCCTGATTTCCTTGGGGTTGATGGTCCTACCATGTGCTTCCACATTCAGAAAACCAAGCCTTAGGTCAAATTTCATACTTCTGTGCAAATCCATAGAAAATTACCTTTCTCAGTAACCTGGGATTAAAGTTTTAACTCTTAACCTATACGTCCTATTAGATGTGGAACAAAAATGAGTTTTTCAATAATTACGTGAAATCTTTTGTGGTCAGAGGTTTGATCTATCTCATTCTACTCTATTGTGTCCTGTTACTTAAGTATACTATGTCATATGTACCCTGCAATGTGTTAAAATACACAAGTTATAGTATACTGTATTATTAAAATTCTATTATGTTTAAAGTGATGATTGTTTTAAAAGATTGCTAGGCTTTAGGAAAGGGGCTGGAAAACTGGTCCAAAGCCAGCCAACAACTTGTTTTCCTAAATAGAGTTTTATAGGAATGCAAACACACTCGTTCATTTACATAGCATCTGTGACTGCTTTTGCATTACAACAGCAAGCTTAAGCAGTTACAACAGATATAAGATGGTTCAGTAAGCCTAAAATATTTATGATGTAACCCTTTACAAGAAAAGTTTGTCAACCTCTACCTTACAGTTCATGGAGTCACAAGAATTGAACACCACTTAGCAACTAAACCACGGCTTCCCTGGTGGCTCAGAGGTTAAACCGTCTGCCTCCAATGTGGGAGATCAGTGTTCGATCCCTGGGTCAGGAAGATCCCCTGGAGAAGGGAAATGGCAATCCACTCCAGAATTCTTGCCTGGAGAATTCCATGGATGGAGAAGCCTAGTAGGTTACAGGCCATGGGGTCGCAAAGAGTCGGACACGACTGATCGACTTCACCTTCACCTTAGCAACTAAACCACAGCCACTTTAAAACTGCAACACTGAAAATCATTGCTTTGAGTTAAATGAAAAATTTTGCCTGAATGATAGCTAAATGTGAAATTTATTTCCTGCAATCATTATTTTCTCAAATATAAATTTGGGATTAATCTTGTACCTAGGAATCCATAAAAATATGAGGATTCTGTCCCCAAATCTCCCAATATCACTAATGATGCCTTATGGACCCTTAACTTTTCAAAGACTTTTGTAGAAGAAATGACATCTTTTATATTTACTGTTTGAGTATATGCATTCTTCACGCCACTAAGTTCTGGACATTAAACACTCTAACTTAGTCATGTTTGCCTGTTTATGACCCCACAGACTGTAACCCACCAGCTCTTTGTCCATGGGATTTTCCAGCAAGAAGTCTGGAGTGGGTTGCCATTTCTTTCCCCACAGGATCTTTCCAGCCCAGGGACTGAACCCACGTCTCCTGCATTGCAGGAGGATTCTTTACTGCTGAGCCACCAGGGAAACCCTAGTAAACACTTTATCCACAGGTATTGGACAAGGACCTAGAACCCGTGCTATGCAACTACAGAAGCCACAATAATGAGCAGCTTGTGCACCGCAACAGAGAGTAACCCCTGCTCACTGCAACAAGGGAAAGCCCACACTCAGCACTACTGACCCAGCACAGGCAAAAATAAATTAAAAAAAAAAATCACCTCTCCACTTAAAGCAGAGGAGGGATTGTTTCATGGTTAAGAAGACAAACTGTGGAGCCAGACTGACTGGTTCCAAATTCAATCTCCATCTGTCACCAGGTATAAAATCTCAGACAAATTTGCTTGACTTCTCTGTGCTTCAGTTTCCTCTTCTGTAAAATGAAATAGTGGTCGTGAGCACTGCATCCGGTGACCATCAGAGCTCTTGTCGTAATTTAGCATTTGCCAAATGTTAGACTGTGAGCAGGGTAGTTCAACTCACGTGCTTTTCACAGTGACTAGGAACAAAGTAGGAACCATGAGCACCCGTGTTTGACAAATGTGGGAACAGAGGCTCAGAAAGTTTAAGTAGCTTGTCAAAGAACAAAGAGTGAGGAAGCAGCAGGATTTGGAAACAAACTCAAATCTGGCCAAGTCCCAACTGAAGCTTTCAAAAATTCTGTTGTACCTCCTGGTGTGGGAGGGGTAGTATTTGCATCAAAAGTGGTTCTTTTAACTCTTTGGGTCCTGTGGAGCGTCATTCCTGGAACTCACCTGAGATATCAATGTCGATGGTAGAGGCAAGGATCAGAGCAGGTTTGTATTCAGTTTACATCCTTCTCTTGCGGAAAAAAAGTCAACCACATGTAATGAACAAGCAAGTCTAGGAAATCGTGGAAGGTTTTCTTTTTTAAGACTTTTAATGAGGCATGATCATGATGTCCGTTTTGCTAATCTAGAGCATTTACCTTCTTCATTTGCTGCTTCTCCTCTTACCTTCTCACTCCTTTTCCTGTGAAGTTTCTAGCAGTGCAGATACCAGGAATTGTCTGATAGGTGTTTCATGGTGAAGAATATTGACCCAATTCTTCCAAGCAGGGAAATCTAAGAACACACTCACACTATGTCTGTATACATGTTAGCTGCTCAGTTGTGTCTGCCCCTTTGTGACCCCATAGACCGTAGCCTGCCAGGCTCCTCTGTCCATGGTATTCTCTAGGCAAGAATACTGGAGTGAGAAGCCATTCCCTTCTCCAGGGAATCTTCCAGACCCAGGGATTGAACCCAGGTTTCCTGCACTGCAGACAGATTCTTTACTGTCTGAGCCACAAGGGAAACCTCTCTGTGTAGATGGATAGAGAGAATGAGAGAGAGAAAGAGAGAGAGGAATCTCGTGGCTCAGTCCACAGGTTGGCATGGAAATATATCAGTCTCTTGTTCATACCTACCTAGGGAAGGAAGGAAGGAAAAAAAGAAAAGTGAAGAGATGTCGGTAGCAGGTAAAATGAATTTTAAGGACACTTTCAGCTGCAAGAGAAAACCCAAGGGCACTAAATAAATAGATCAGAGGTAAGAAGACCTGAAGTTTGGTTAATTCAGAGGCTAAACCACTCCACCAAAGACCCAAGTTCTTTCCATGTTTTGGCTCTATTATCTTCAGCTTATGCACATTGTCCTCGAGATGGTTCCCCTCAAGCCAGGCAGTTGAAGAATTTACATCTGGACATGAAAACAGGCAGAGAAAGAAGACAATCTATTCTGAAGTATACCTCTGGAGGGTAAGGAAGCCTTTCTAGAACCCAGCATCAGCTTCCTCTCTGTGTCAGTTAAAACTAACCACGACCTATTTCTGCACCAGTTCCTGAGAAGAGACATGGACCTCCATGATTTAAACTGGCTTCCCTGGTGGCTCAGAGGTTAAAGTGTCTGCCTCCAATGTGGGAGACCCAGGTTCAATCCCTGGGTCGGGAAGATTCCCTGGAGAAGGAAATGGCAATCCACTCCAGTATACTTGCCTGGAGAATCCCATGGATGGAGAAGCCTAGTAGGTTACAGTCCACAGGATCGCAAAGAGATACAACTGAGTGACTTCACCTTCACCTTCACCTTTGAGATGAAACGGGTTCTGGGGGTAAAACAGCGATGGCTCCTCCAAAAGTCCCGACACATTGAGTCCCACGTCAAAGATGGTGCTTCTGCGAAATATATGAACTCACAGACTTATTGAATGTTAAGTCAAGGAGCCCAGTGTCTCACCACCCAAAGGCAGAGGCCCCATGAGAGAGGGCCTAAGCCTTGGCAGAGCACAACACGGCCTGCTGTGTGGCATGTTCCCTCAGTCCCTAGGGCTGGCACACGTGGATCCACACGCTGGAGTCAGAGAGAGAAACACAGAGACAAAGTCCCTGCCTTCAAATTCTCGTGGAAGAGTCAAAAAGTAAAGAATAGACATACAATTTATATGGTTGCATGTGAAGAACTGACTCACTGGAAAAGACCCTGATGCTGGGAAAGTTTGAAGGCAGGAGGAGAAGGGGATGACAGAGGAAGAGATGGTTGGATGGCATCACCGACTTGATGGACATGAGTTTGAGTAAGCTCCAGGAGTAGGTGATGGACAGAGAGACCTGGCATGCTGCAGTCATGGGGTAGCAAAGAGTTGGACATGACTAAGTGACTGAACTGAACTGAAAGAGGGATTTAAAGAAAAATAAAGGGCAATAAGGAGATCGACTGTAACAAAGAATGTACATCCTCCTAACTGGAAAGACCTCTCTAAAACACTAAAAAAAAAAAAAAAAGATTTCTCCACCACAGCCCACCCTCCACACTACTTACCCAGACCGATTAACTCAGGTTCTTCTTTCAGGTTTTAGTGTATACATCACGGTCCTTTGGGGTCTTCCTAGCTTCTGAAGTTCTCTCTTTTATGTGAACTCATCACCAGAGTTGCAATCCTGAATATATCTGAGTTGTGTAGTCATCCTCCTCTTTATCTTAAGGACCAAAAAACAAAAACAGGCAGTGAGTCCATGTCCATCTCCAGGAATGAGCATGTTGCTCACCACGTAGTGGCCACTTCATCCATGTTTTTTGAGTAATGGAATAAGAAACTAAATAACATGAGATAGTGGCTGCTGGTGGGGCCACAGAAAAGAAACATCTTTCCTGGGAATCCCATGCCACTACCTAATACAGCTCATCAAATCCTAGCTATCTCCAATCTCATGTTCCTGCCCTGGACCAGCTCCCTAGGTTTCCATGATTTCCAAAAAATGAAAATCAGTAATGTAATAATATACAGACCAGATGGTATTTTTCCTTTAATTTTGTTTTTATTTTCTGGCCACACCACACAACTTGTGGTATCTTAGTTTCCTGACCAAGGATTGAACCTGGGCCCTTGGCAGTGAAAGCCCACAGCCCTGTCTACTGTCAGGGAAGTCCCCGGATAGTATTCTTATATCCTGTCCATCACTGAGTAGCTAAAGAATTTTTTTTTTTTCCTACACAGCTTGTACCCCATGGAGAGAGCACAGGGAACACAAAATCCTCTCTCTCCTTGGAGGTGTGTTTAGAAAAAATGCAAACTAGTACAGCCATTATGGAAAACTGTGTGGAGATTCCTGAAAGAATTGCAAATAGAGCTGCCTTACAACCCAGCAATCCCACTGCTGGGCATACACACCGAGGAAACTCGAATTGAAAGAGACACGTGTACCCCAATGTTCATTGCAGCAATGTTTATAATTGCCAGGACATGGAAACAACCCAGATGTCCATCAGCAGATGAATGGATAAGAAAGCTGTGGTACATATACACAATGGAGTATTACTCAGCCCTCAAAAAGAATAAGTTTGACGCAGTTCTAATGAGATGGATGAAACTGGAGCCGATTATACAGAGTGAAGTAAGCCAGAAAGAAAAACACCAATACAGTATACTGACACATATATATGGAATTTAGAAGACAATAATGATGACCCCGAAAGTGAGACAATATAAGAGACACAGAGGTATAGAACGGACTGTTGGCTTCAGAGGGAGAGGGAGAGGGTGGGAAGATCTGGGAGAAGGACAACGAAACATGTATACAATCATATGGGAGATGAAGCACCAGTCTATGTTCAATACAGGATACAGGATGCTTGGGACCGGTGTATGGGATGAACCGGGGGGATGGGCAGGGAAGGGAGGTGGGAGGGGGCTTTGACATGGGGAGATCGTCTACACCTGTGGCTGATTCGTGTCAATGTATGGCAGAACCAATGCAGTACTGTGAAATGGAATAAGCATTAAACAAAAAATAAAAATTAAAAAATAAATAAATAAATAAATAAATAAATAAAAGAAAAGCTCTAGAGAATAGAATTGACTGCCAAGACTTTGCAACACCTGGATGATGAAAGCTGCGTCTTTGTATCCAGCAGACCATGGGGGCAGAAGCATATATTCTTCTGTTATTATTGTCATTTTTAGCCTCAGGTCTATTTTATCTCAAACAAGAAAGGCAAAAAAGAAGTTGCATTCCACTGAGAGTCCATGTTGTGCTAGACACTTTAAATAAAAATATTAATAATAGAAAATAAGACTAAGTGCTTATCTGCAAGATCTCATTCAGTCTTTGAGACAGATTCTATTAGTGTACCCATTTTATAGATGAGAAAACAGAAACTTGGGATGGCAAGTCATTTGCCTAAGATCACACAGTGGATGAGTGACAGACACAGGATGTAAGCCAGGTCATTCTGTCTCCAAAGAAAGTAAGTCTCTAAACTTACTGCTTTAGTCTGGGTTCCCCTTAATTAGCAGAGAATTAGAAAGAGTTTGGGTGCAGGATGTTTACTTGGAGAGTGATCTCCGAGGCAGGATTGAAGGAGCTGGGAAGATGGAAGACGTCAGGAAGAGAGGAAGTGCCGACATCAGGGTGTGTGCTACGCCTTCAGTTCGTAACTGTGAGACCTCTGGAAGGTTTGGGCATTTATTCGCTTGCAGCATTTCCCCAGTGCTTAAGGATAGTTCCTGAGGGTGTTAGTTCTCCTGTCCTTTCAGTATGTGTCCCAAGTGGGCTGAGTATGCTCCAGAGACTTTGAAAAAGACCTTGAGTCAGAAAAGCAAAAAGAAGTTCATGAAGCACTTTAAGACAAGGTGCTGTTAGCAGAAGTCTCGTGAACTGGACTCCACAATAACACCTGAAATTTCAGGTGAGCTGAGAGATACGGTCCCGGCCAAGGAAGCTCTGCTCCACTTGCTGTGACTCAAGTTCAGTTTCGTTTCTTGCCCACCACCACCTTGTGAGTTGGGTGTTAAGTTTTCTACCTCCCAGCGGGGCAGGACTGAGGTCATCAATTATCAGCGACTCGACAAAGCACACTCAAGCAGGAGGTGACCTTCCAGCCTCCATTTACACATCTGTACTCTGGGCTTCCTTTCCCCTGTGCCACACTCTGTTCAACTGAGTCTGAATGAGGTTTCACGCACAAGGATGCAAGAAACCAGGTCAGAGAATGCCCAGCCTTCACCCTCAGAACAGACGAGAAGGGAGTGAGACGGGAATATCACGCCAGTGCTCACCTGAAGAGGAACACACCAGGCAGACTTCCTCTAAGACCTGTCTCGGAAGCAGGACACCACTCTCTCTAGAAACAAAGGTGAGCTCTGTCTTGTTGACGTTACATCTTTACGATATAAACATTGCTGTTTCATGTCCTGAGACTCGCTTTGGGTATTGAAGAAGACACGAGCATTTTCATTTGCTTTTCAACCAGGGAATGGCTCCTAAATTCTTTTCTCTGTGTGTCTCTATGAAGACACAACTGGAATCTTTCGGGGAAGGGCATCCTACACATTGTGTTTCTGACTCTTCATCACTTTCTCCCCCAGCAAATGTGTGGAAAGGATGGAGCATTCCACAGCCCTGTGGGTTTCTAGTTTTGTCTTCACTCTCAGAACAAGAAAAGACTTGAGGCAAGTCCCTCTCTTTCAATCATCCAGGAAGTGATTCTAGATGATAATAAGAGAGGATAGCAAAGAAGAGGAGAAGGGGGAAATTACTGGCTTGGTCAAAGCTTGCAAAATGACACCAGTGATTAAAACATCTTATGCTGTCCCCGGGCTGCAGAAGCTATCAGTGACAAAAGATCTCATACACACACACACAAAAGGAAAGAAATTAGCCATTAAGAAATATTTCAGCATAATGCAATTATTACAGCTGTATAATTGAATGGGGAAACCATTGATCTGTAGTAGAAAGGAAATTGCTCTTCTCATTGTGTTCCTATGAATATGTGAACATTAATCTCCATCTATAATCAACGTTCATTTCAAATCTGATTGCGTGCTACTAAACACCCGTAGCTATGCTAACATTATGTTAATATGGTTCAACATCATAGCTCCCAGCTTCACAGCACAAATATTTTTCTTTGGCAATCAATAGTAATTTCAGCTGAGTGGATGGAAGTCACGTTTTAATGGTAATCTTTTCTCCAAGCCTCCAAGTGGAAACTCGGTTGGTGTCTTAACATGGCTGCAATGCATTGCATATAATCAGATAAATTAACCTGAAAAGAAATGGAGAGACAGGAAGGAAGGGGGTGGTGGATGTGGATTAGAAATAAGACGCAAGCTTGGCAAACTCTAAATCTACCTAGTAGAGGAAAGTGAGGCTGGATGGGAGGATGGGACTGAATAAATTTATGTTGATGGGGGTGGGGGGGTGCTGGTGCTGGGAGGTTGTGCAGAAAAAGAGCTAGGATTTTTAAGAAATAAATTATTCCTTCTGGCTGTCAGTCAATTGGATGGAGCAGCCAGGTACCTGTGCAACCTGGATTTTGCCTAAAGCAACCAAGAGGTGTGAGGAAGGAACAGGAAGCTTGACAAACCTGGATGCAGGCAAGCTACGTGGAACCGCCTTGACTTTTGATGTGAACATTCAGACATCTCTTCTTTTTGTTATTTTCATTCATTCAATTATTCGTCAGTTTATAGCAATGGAAAACACAGAAAATTTCATACATTTTTACATTTATAAAAATAAAGAGGGCTTCCCTGGTGGCTTGGTGGTAAAAAATTTGCCAGCCAATGCAGGAGACATGGGTTCGAGGCCTGATCTGGGGAAATACCACATGTCGCAGAGCAACTAAGCCCATGAGCCACAACTATTGAGCCTCTGCTCTAGAGCCTGGGAGTCACAACTACTGAGCCCAGGGGCCACAACTGCTGGGCCTGCACACCTAGAGCCTGTGCTCCACAGCAAGAAAAACCGCCACAACGGGAAGCCTGCACACCTCACCTACAGAGAATCCCACGCAGCATTGAAGACCAAGCACAGCCAAAAATAATAAATAACATCATTTAAAAAAAGAACAACAAAGAATATTTGGAAAGAGAGGAAATGCGTGAAGAAGACATCTTCTTTTTTAAGCACCTCCACTGCTGGGCACCAGGAGTGTAAGAATGATGTCGGTGCATCTCTGTCCACGGAATGCTGATGGCCCAGAATGAGAGTCAGACCCGGGAACAGCGCACAGTGACAGTCCCACTGCTTTGGAAGGTCTCTGCACCATCCCCGTTCCCCTAGCCACTGTGATGCTTTCCTGCCGTGAGAGGGAGAGAGAGAGAAGGATTTTTGTTACATTCATCAGGCATTAGAGTCACCTGCAGAGACCTATCTGAAGGAAGTCTCAGATGGAATCCCAGGCTCAGCTCCTTCATCTGAGGCCGCTGCCCTCCAGGACTTCTGGTCAACCACACCCCCCTCCACCTCCCAGTTACTTCAATCACAGGCTGTTATTCTCTGAGGAGGGTCAAAGGTAGGACGTTCATGTCTATGTGTTGCCTCTTATAAGGCAGAAGAAAATAAAACAACCCAAGAGGTCTCCAGCCTCTTTGCCTTCCCCTGTTAAGAAGAATTCTAGTGATGTCCCTTTCTTTCACGGCTCCCTCAAGTCCCCTGCCATCTCTTGCCTGGGTCCTAGTATGAAGATCAGAGGGGAATGTTCTCTGAAGGACAGCAGGAGAGACACCAAAGTGAGAAGGGAAATCAAGAGAAGAGATGACCGCAAGCCAATGGGAAAAATGAAGACGACATTACCAGGTGAAAGATCACAGTGAGATTGATGCATAGACATTAGCGATACTACATATAAACTAGATAACTAGGGAGAACATGCTTAATAGTACAGGAAACTCTGCTCAAGGCTCTGTGGTGACCTAAATGAGAAGGAAGTCCAAAGTGGAGGCACATATGTATATGTGTGGCTGATTCACTTTGCTGCACAGGGGAAACTAACCCAACATGGGAAAGCAACTAGACTCCAATAAAAATTAGGTTAAATGATAATGATAATATAAAGGGACTACACGCGGCAAGACCAATACAATATTGTAATTAACCTCCAATTAAAATAAATAAATTTATATTAAAAATAAATAAAATAAAATAAAAATATAAAGGAACTACAGCAATGAATACTGAAACCTATCACTGTTTCAGTATTTCTCAAAAAGTAAAAGGCCATCAGTATTCAATATTGTCTCCTTTGAGCTCAGAAAGAGGAAACATTTGTGAAAGATAAACTGCCACAGATATGGGAAACACTGAAAATATTAGATGAAAAAGTTTTTTGAAACATTTTCCAATACTTTGCTGCTTGTTCCACTTTATCACGCTCTACAAGACCTGTAAAGAATTAATATCTCATGCCTATTGTTTTTCTTCTTTATAATTCCAAAGAGAGGAGAAGTTTGAATTACTTTTACTTATTTATTTCTTATAATCTGAAAATGCCTTTTTAGGATGACAGTAACTATTATCAAATATGATTTACATAACAAAGCCAGAACTATCTGGGAACTTCTCTCAGATGTATTCTTTATCCCCCAAACTTCTGTCCAACATTCATTTCATCAGCTCTGCTTGAATTATTGTGACTGTCTCTTTCCCAGCCTCCCTAAACCTTGGGTTGTTCCCTTTTAATCTGTCACCTACAAGATTAGCCAAAAAATTCACATGATCAAACATAATTTTTAAGACATTTGGAAACTAAGTATCTAGAACATGGAAACAAGACTATATATTCCCAGCCACGTTTAAAGCCACACAGACAGTAGCCAATTAAGAGTTTGACAAAAATTCACTAAACTTATTGTTAAATGTTTAGAAACCTATTTTGAGTTTTACTGTTTATTAGCAAAGCCAAAAATAAATAAATAAATAAAAGCCACTGAGGACAATACTCAATCTTCCCAACACAAGAAAAACAGCTGAAAGATTACACAGAAAACAACACGGTGGCAAATAAAAATGTATTCCTTTGTCAGCAGATTCCATTAGAAGATGCAGAGAAAACCTTGCTGAAGATCTGAAGAGTCAAGTGTTAAAAGAAATTACTTGGCGTGTGAGGTTTGCTATACAGTTGGGTGAAAGTACAGATGTTTCTAACATTTCTTTCCTTGTGGAATTTGCAACATGAAACACAGGGTAAACTTTTTTTAAACACTAAATATATACAAAGGAGAAAAAATGTTTCAGCAATACTTGACTTTCTTATAAAACTGATAATTTATGAATAACTGTAAGTGGATCTACTGATAGAGTGACTAATTGACTTGGATTTATTTTTTCTTTTTAATTCCAAGTAAGGTTACAAAGAAAGCTCTGGATATGAAATTCATAGACTAGACCATTACATCTATAGCAAAAAAAGAATTGGAGCTGTAGGTATGCAAAAATGTTTACAGTTTGTCATCATGTGCTTAATTTTGAAAGAGAAAAGATCTTTAGAATACAAAAGAATATTTACCTTTATAATGAGACAGTGACAATAAAATTATTTTCAAAATGTCACAAAGAACTTCAAAAACCTGCTAACTTTAAAGTTATTTATTTTTGTTTTATAAAAAGAGAAGTGTTTGAAGTTTGCTGAACAATTTTGCTGTTACTGCATGTCTGTTGTTATATTATCACTTATCAGATGATTAAATAATAATACTAATCACAATGTTAAGAATAAGTATAATCTCTCACTTCAAGGTTAAGGTGACATTTCAAAAATAAGGAACAAAGTATCTATTAAGTAAATGAAACCAGCCATGGAGAGTGTTTTGAAAATGGATGTTGGAAAACATCCTCTCTGCCATAAGATTTTGTTGCTAAAATAATATGAAAGAGACAGTGTTAGTCACTGAGTCATGTCCAACTCTTTGCAACCCCATGGACTGTAGCCTGCTAGCCATCTCTGTCCACAAAATTCTCCAGGCAAGAATATTGGAGTGGCTAGTTATTTCCTTCTCCAGCAGATCTTCCTGACCCAGGTTCAAGCCAGGTCTCTTTCCTGTCTGAACCACCCGTGTATATGCATTAATTATAAGAGCTCTGTCTATACATTTGAAAATACATAATAGAGTTGTTTCACCTATATCAAATTCTTCCAGACCAAAATTCATAGTGGAATTTGAAGTGCTTGCATGAATGCATGGAGGGCAACTCCTTCCAATTATTTTGTAAAGCTACTAATTGGCATTATGGCAGATAGATGGTTTCTAGATTGCATCAAACACTGCTGTATAATTGGTGTAAGATCTTTAGAATACAAAAGAATATTTACCTTTATAATGAGACAGTGACAATAAAATTATTTTCAAAATGTCACAAAGAACTTCAAAAACCTGCTAACTTTAAAGTTATTTATTTTTGTTTTATAAAAAGAGAAGTGTTTGAAGTTTGCTGAACAATTTTGCTGTTACTGCATGTCTGTTGTTATATTATCACTTATCAGATGATTAAATAATAATACTAATCACAATGTTAAGAATAAGTATAATCTCTCACTTCAAGGTTAAGGTGACATTTCAAAAATAAGGAACAAAGTATCTATTAAGTAAATGAAACCAGCCATGGAGAGTGTTTTGAAAATGGATGTTGGAAAACATCCTCTCTGCCATAAGATTTTGTTGCTAAAATAATATGAAAGAGACAGTGTTAGTCACTGAGTCATGTCCAACTCTTTGCAACCCCATGGACTGTAGCCTGCTAGCCATCTCTGTCCACAAAATTCTCCAGGCAAGAATATTGGAGTGGCTAGTTATTTCCTTCTCCAGCAGATCTTCCTGACCCAGGTTCAAGCCAGGTCTCTTTCCTGTCTGAACCACCCGTGTATATGCATTAATTATAAGAGCTCTGTCTATACATTTGAAAATACATAATAGAGTTGTTTCACCTATATCAAATTCTTCCAGACCAAAATTCATAGTGGAATTTGAAGTGCTTGCATGAATGCATGGAGGGCAACTCCTTCCAATTATTTTGTAAAGCTCTAATTGGCATTATGGCAGATAGATGGTTTCTAGATTGCATCAAACACTGCTGTATAATTGGTGGATGAAATGAGACTGAAAAATGAGTTTGATGATGAGGAAAGCAGAGCCTGAGGTGCCTTTCTTTTGCATCTTGAGCTGTGTATCAATTCCAATGATCTTTTGCTCTGTAACAAACCACTCTTAATCTTGCATGATTGTGGTGTTTGAAATCCTCAGCTGAACAGTTCTTACTTAGGGTCCCCGGAGCAGTTGCAGTCAAATGCAGGCACAGCTGGAAATATCTGAAGGCTTCTTTATTCAAGTGTCTGATGCTTGGTCTCTAAGATCACTGGGGTGGTTGAAATGGTTGGGTGCTGGGCCAGCATCTCTCTCTCTCCAAGCAGGTACTCTACAAGACTAGCTTGTCTCCCTTAAGCATGGCAGGCCCGTGATGGTCAGACCTCCCCATGTGGCTGGCTTCCCCCAGCATGAGCATTCCAAAGAATTCAAGTGGAAGCTGTAAGTTTTCTTCTTAGAGCACACTCTTGAAAGTCCCAGAAAGTTGCTTCCTCCACATCCTGTTGGTCAAGAAGATCACTGGATCCAGTTAAGATCCAAGAGAATGAGAATTAGACTCCATCTTTCAGTGCAAGGATCATCACAAGTATATATAGACAGAAGACACTGACGATGGTCATCAACTTCTGTATGAGTTAACTGATGGAGTGCATCTGAAACAGCTGATCCTATCACTGAGCCATAATCCGTGCTTAGATAAAACAAAGAACTATGCACTTAAACACTGAAGTTTGAGCAAAGCTTCTGTGGTTACAGTGACTGATTCCTTTTCTTATTTTCTTTAACACATGTGGGCTGACAAAGGATGGCTTTGTTTTGTTTGGGGAATCTAATCTAGCATGTCTAGTGTGTGCATGCTCAGTCATGTCCACCTCTTTGAGACCCACAGGACCGTAGCCTAGCAGGCTCCTCTGTCCATGGGATTTCCCAGGCAAGCATACTGGAGTGGGTTGCCATTTCCTTTTTCAGGAAATCTTCCTTGACTCAGGAATCAAACCCATGTCTCTTGTATCTCCTGCATTAATTAGCAAGCAGATTCTTTACCACATGTGCCACCTGGAGAATCTAATACTAATAGCTAAAGTTTATTGAACTTTTCTGATATGCTAAGCTCTTTTCAAAAATGATCTAACATGATCCTTGCCACAAACCTTTTAGGTAAGTATTCTGTGTATTTGGATTCCTCATACACTAAAGACGAAAGCACAGAGAATTTTGTGACTTATTCTGGATCACACAGCATCTAGGACCAAATGAAAGAGAGCTACCCAATCTAGCTAACAGCAGTGACTGATTTACATCTTGCCATGTGGTTGAAAAATCTGTAAAGATAGTATGTTAAATTACATTTTATTATGCATGTCATGAATTAATTTCATTCTTGTTTATTAAAATAGACCATAAAAAATTATAGTATATCCTCTCTATGGAATACTATACAACTGTCACAAAGGATGAAGTAGGTAATTATGTATTACTTTAAAAACAAAGTTGTAGGATATACATGTGTATATATATATCAGTTCAGTCACTCAGTTGTGTCCTCCTCTTTGCAACCCCATGGACTGTAGCACACCAGGCTTCCCTGTCCATCACCAACTCCCAGAGCTTGCTCAAGTTCGTATTCATCAACTAGGTGATGCCATCTAGCCATCTCATCCCCTGTCATCCCCTTCTCCTGCCTTCAGTCTTTCCCAGCATAATATATATAGATACACATAAAATTTACTTTCTATGTATATATCATATATAGATAGCAAATGAGATTCCAGGAAAAGGTACATTAGAAACTGTTATATGTAGTTCATACTGGGAAAGGGGAATTGGGTTCATTTGAAAAAAACAAAGAGCTCTTTTTCCTTTTCTTACTTTATCACTTAGTGCCCTAGCAGATGCTGACTTGGCTCAGCCCACACCAAAGGTTACCTACAGCTTCATCTACTGTTCCCATATGTATCATTTTTGCTTCAGCCTCCTCTGTCTCTCTCTCCTTCTCCCCACCCCCTTTCTCTCCCTCTCTCCCGTGCCCCCAGGATTTTTCTTGCTCTCCTGGTTTGGAGAAGGGTCAGAAGCCCCTGGGAGCAGATCTCAACTCATGACGCACAGCAGGAAACACCTCTCTGCAGTGTGTTCTTCACAGCCTCTCTTGCGTCCCCACAGACATGTGCACCCCAGTTCTCCACAGCAGTCCCCCATCCCCCTTTCACATCCTCTTTACCGGCACACCCCTTCCCTGCCTCACTCTCCAACTTACCACCCTTCCTGGGATCACCTCTCAAAGAGACTGCCTGCATCTGAATCCTTCTCTCAACATCTGCTTTAGAGAGACCTTTACCTAGGACAAGTACTCTTTGAACTTTTGGCTTTGTGTTCATGTAACTTTTACTTAAGCAAACAAAGAACCCCTGCATTTAAATGAATAACATCATCCAAGGCACCAGTGTGGGCTGCATTGTCCCTCAGCACACCTGGGCTCCAGGCTGAGGCTCTGAGTAGCCTTCTGGCTTCTAATGAACACAAACACAATCAGAGGCCACATTCGTGTCTAAGGAAAGCCAGCATCTGGGCAGGGTCTCTCCAGAGAGCTTGGAGGGCAGGATTCTGAGCGCACTGCCTTGCAAAGCAGCGGCATGCCTTGTTTCTCTGCTTCCCCGAACCCAGCCCCCTCTCACAACCATCTTCAATTTCACCCGCCTTCGGCTCATCACCATACCATTACTAAGGATGCTTGCTTCCCACAAGTACGTGGCCTGGGCCTAGACACCCTGCGATTCATTGTCTGGCTCTGACCCAGTGCCCCAGGCTCTGGCCCTGGGGAACCGAACTCAGTCGTCTCAAGATTACAAGCCATTTCAGCCCAATCAGGGGTTACGGCCCCTACTTTTGAACATCCTGCTTTTATTTGCAGGCTATGAAGTGTAATAGTTCACCATTTTGGTTTAAGTATCACCATAAAAGTCAGTGAGATGGAACAGGCAATAAGTGGTTCTTTTACATAGTGTGGCTGAGGCTGGGAGCTGACGTCTCCATTAACCCACAGAAACGGCTCTGAGATGAAATGCTGCGTGGGTGCTCCTCAGCGTCAGCGATCAGTCAGATCCTGTGATGTCACGTCCACCTATTTCTGACCCCAAGTGCCGCACTTTGCCCCTTCCTGATGCTGAGCAAGGTGGGAACGTGAGAGGAAAGGAGCAGATGAACGTCGTAAGGTGATACTGAGCACATTGGAATGAAAAGTGAACAACTCTTCCCAATACGGAGGTGTTCCCCCAACAAGACACCTCTCCTTACCACCCACATGTATCGAGCATTTGGGGTAGCCAGAGTCTGTCCCAGGGATGCAGAATCTGTAGGCACATGCTGTGGTCTGAATGTCCACGTGCTTAGTCACTCAGTCATGTCTTACTCTTTGCGACCCCGTGGACTGCAGCCCGCCAGGCTCCTCTGTCCATGGAGATTCTCCATGGCAAGAATACCGGAGTGGGTTGCCACGCTCTACTCCAGGGTATCTTCCCAACCCAGGGATTGAACCCAAATCTCCTGCCTCACAGGTGGATTCTTTACCATCTGGGCCACCAGTGACGCCAAAGAACACTGGAGTGGGTACCTATCCCTTCTCCAGGGGATCTACCCAGCCCAGAAATCGAAACAGGGTCTCCTGCATTGCAGGTGGATTCTGATCTTACCAGGGAAGCCCCTGCATGTCTGTGTCTCCCTCAAAACTCACACCTTAGAATCCTAATCCCCAGTGTGATAGTAAGAGGAAGTGGGACCTTTGGGATATTAGGATAGAGTCCTCAAAACTGATGGGCTTCCTGGGCGGCTCCATGGTAAAGAATCTTCCTACCAGTGCAGGAGACGTAGGTTCGATCCCTGGGTCAGGAAGATACCATGGAGGAGGAAATGGCAACCCACTCCAGTACTCTTGCCTGGGAAATCCCATGGACAGTGGAGCCTGGTAGGCTATAGTCCATGGTAGGCTATAGTACATGGGGTAGCATAGAGTCAGACACACCTCAGTAAATAAAAATAACCTCAAAATGAGAAGCTGACTCATAGAAGGGACCCCACAGAGATCCCTAGGTCCTCCACTGGATGAGAATACATGAGATATCAGAAGTCTGCAGCCCAGAAGAAATTGTTAGTCACTGAATCATATCCAACTCTCTGTGATCCTATGGACTGTGGCCCACCAGCCTCCTCTGTCCATGGAATTCTCTAGGCAGGAATGCTGGAAGGGTTGCCATTCCATTCTACAAAGGTTCTTCCTGACCCAGGGATCAAACCTGGATCTCCTACCCTGTAGGCAGATTCTTTACCATCTGAGCCACCAGGGAAACCCAGAAGACAGCTGTCACTAAAACCTGCAGGCACCCTGATGTCCAACTTTCAGCCTCCAGAATGGTGAGAAATAAGCTTCTGTTGTTACAAACACAGAAGTTACCCAGTCTGTGGTGTTTCATTCTAGCAGTCCACGTGGACTTAGACAACATCAGTTCAGTTCAGTTCAGTCACTCAGTCATGTCCAACTCTTTGCAACCCCATGAATTGCAGCACACCAGGCCTCCCTGTCCATCACCATCTCCCAGAGTTCACTCAGACTCACATCCATCGAGTCCATGATGCCATCCAGCCATCTTATCCTCAGTTGTCCCCTTCTCCTCCTGCCCCTAATCCCTGCCATCATCAGAGTCTTTTCCAATGAGTCAACTCTTCGCATGAGGAGGCCAAAGTACTGGAGTTTCAGCTTTAGCATCATTCCTTCCAAAGAAATCCCAGGGTTGATCTCATAATTATGACAAAAAAAATTGTGTTCTGCTTATCAGGGTGCCATTTGCTTATGTCAGAATTCTAGAAGACATTCTCTATGGAACACCCATGCCGTGGCTGTACGGGGCAGGGGTGGGGAAGAGTTCATTAGTGAAATAAGTTGGTGGAAAAGGTTAACCAGGGATTTCTCACTACATAGAATTGAGGACTCAAAGAGTTTTAATATGTTGACATGTACACAAATGGCCAAAGATATTTATTTGAAAATTTTCTCAAGGAATTTCTCTTAGAGTTCAAGTTTCATGCCTTACTGACTTCTGGGGTCCTTCCTCCTGATGCATGATGCAGGAATCTTGCCCCGTCCATGGTGACCTAGCACTTGAACCTGCCAGACCCGGACACTCCACTGCACTGAGAGACACATGTCACCCACACTTCTGCAGCCGCCGCTCACACAGATCCCCAGCCCTGTTCCCTAATTCTGCTCCTACCCCAGGCTTCCCAGGTAACACAGTGGTAAAAAGAACCCATCTGCTAAGGCAAGAGATGTGGGTTCAAGCCCTGGGTTGGGAAGATCCACTGGAGAAGGAAATGGCAACCCAGTCCAGGTTCTTGCCTGGGAAAATCCTATGGGGTCTCAAAGAGTCTGACACAACTGAGCAACTGAGGACTCACATTTGCCCTTGCTCTTAAATGACAGGATAAGGGTTTATAGCCAAAACAAGTTGTTTTCATTTCCTTTATCACCAAGCAATTATTATCTATAGGTTTATTATTCCATCTCCTTTTTCTCTTCAGCACCAACTCTCCATACCCAATTTTACCCAAATGATTTTTTAAATTATTGCTTCATAGCTCAGTTGGTAAAGAATCCTCCTTCAATGCAGGAGACCCTGGTTCAATTCCTGGGTTGGGAAGATCCCCTGGAGAAGGGAAAGGCTACCTACTCCAGTATTCTGGACTGGAGAATTCCATGGACTATACAGTCGATCAGTTCAGTTCAGTTCAGTCGCTCAGTCGTGTCCAGCTCTTTGTGACCCCATGAATCGCAGCACACCAGGCCTCCCTGTCCATCACCATCTCTCGGAGTTCACTCAGACTCACTTCCATCGAGTCCGTGATGCCATCCAGCCATCTCATCCTCGGTCATCCCCTTCTCCTCCTGCCCTCAGTCCCTCCCAGCATCAGAGTCTTTTCCAATGAGTCAATTCTTTGCATGAGGTGGCCAAAGTACTGAAGTTTCAGCTTTAGCATCATTCCTTCCAAAGAAATCCCAGGGTTGATCTCCTTCAGAATGGACTGGTTGGATCTCCTTGCAGTCCAAGGGACTCTCAAGAGTCTTCTCCAACATCACAGTTCAAAAGCATAGGGTGGCAAAAAGTCGGCCACAACTAAGTGACTTGCACTTCACTTCACTATGCCTGCAATGCAGGAGACTCCGGTTCGATTCCTGGGTCTGGAAGATCTGCTAGAGAAGAGATAGACTACCCACTCCAGTATTCTTGGGCTTCCACTGTGGCTCAGCTGGTAAAGAATCTGCCTGCAATGCGGGAGTCCTGGGTTCAATCTCTGGGTTAGAAAGATCCCTTGGAGAAGGGAAAAGCTACACGTTCCAGTATTCCGGCCTGGAGAATTCCAAGGACTGTATAGTCCATGGGGTTGCAAAGAGTCGGACACGACTGAGCAACTTTCAATTTCACGTGTATCTAGAATTTATTTATTTACCTTGGGCTGTGTTGGGTCTTGGTTGTGGCATTTAGGGTGACTTGTTGCTGCACGTAGGCTCTTCATGGAGGCCAGCAGGTTTCTCTTGAGTTGAGGCACACAGGCTCAGTAGTTGCAGGACGTGGGCTCAGTTGCCCTGCAGTGTGTGGGATCTTTATTTCCCCACCAGGGACAGAACCCACACCCTCTGCATTGCAGGGTGGATTCTTAACCACTAGACCACCAAAGAAGTCCCACAGATTTTTTTTTTTAATGAAGAAATCTACCCTTGTCCTATAAAAAGGACCATTCAACACACTTTCTCCCATGACCAGAACTTGGTAGGTCTTCATGTTAATGTCTTGTCTTAACTTTCCACATTTTTATTTTCTTAGAAAAAAAAATCATAAGAGCTAAAGCTCTACAGAGCGGCTCTCAGATTCAGTGGGACCAGACACCCACACTGGCCCAAGGATGCCATGGCCCTGTAGCAAGACATAAAGCACCTCCTTATTTTCACATTCATGCCAACACCACTAATCCATCACAGCATAACCTGCCTCTTTACAACCCTCCTGTGGATCCATTAAATTTTCTCTGGGGAGTAAAACCTGTTTGACCTCTCTGCCTTGACTCTTGCTTCCTTAAAAAGCCTTTCTCTTGGAAAGACTTTCCAATCATCTTTATCTTCCTCATAAAGGTGAAGTCATGATCACATGACCCTCTGTTAACAAACATGCATTGTTTAAGCCAGAAAAACTACTCCCTTGCCCCTTGTGAGGTCTCTACTTTGCAGGAATGCCTCTTGTATTCAGAGTATTTCAAGCTGCCAGATATCTCCCTTTCTGGTCCCTGGTTCCCCACTCTCTTGCCTCATATGTACATCATGAGGTAATGGGATAAGAAGGAACATCATATGCCAGGTCCAGAGACTGGGCCCAAGAGTACTGGAAAAAATCTCTGCTCTACGAAGCCTGTGCCTATATAAAGAGCATTTTCTTTTTCATTGTACAAAAATGCATAAGACACTACAGAAAAGTCTGTCTTCAAACACCCAGAAAGAATAATCAGTAGGTAAGTATAGCAATTAGAATGGGTGAGTGCAACCTACCATTTTGCTAATTGCAAAATCAAATATAGTTTACAATGGAAGTAGCTTCTTCTATGTCAACCTAGGTTCTATACTTAGCAAGAATGTAACTTGAAGTCACCATTCAATGGTTTGCTGAACACTTGGATTTAAAGAAGGAAGCTAAGATGGTAGCCTCTATCACATGCACAGAAGATTCAGAATCTTTTCCTATCCATAATAACTTAACACAACATACAAAATCAAGCATTCTACTGCATGAAAATACATCCAATCTCTGGTCCTTTCATAGCTGTGACCCATTTACTAAGAGTTCCATCCCTCCATGCCTAGTTCTTGGCCCCCTACCTCTAAATGATAGAATTGGGGTTAAAACCACACAGAGGCTAAATCCCAGACACTAAGCTCGCCATAAAAGCAGATCTCTATCACTGTGCATAGCTGTATTTCTGATTCACTGTCCTCTACCCATTTATTTCCTTCAACTCCACCCTCCCCAAGATATTCCAATGACAATTTTGTATTTTCTCCCAATCTTGCATTTGCTGTCTTTTCTC
>SJYC01137426.1:0-30005 GCA_006408675.1 Madoqua kirkii
GGGTTGGGAAGATCCCCTGGAGAAGGGAAAGGCTACCTACTCCAGTATTCTGGACTGGAGAATTCCATGGACTATACAGTCGATCAGTTCAGTTCAGTTCAGTCGCTCAGTCGTGTCCAGCTCTTTGTGACCCCATGAATCGCAGCACACCAGGCCTCCCTGTCCATCACCATCTCTCGGAGTTCACTCAGACTCACTTCCATCGAGTCCGTGATGCCATCCAGCCATCTCATCCTCGGTCATCCCCTTCTCCTCCTGCCCTCAGTCCCTCCCAGCATCAGAGTCTTTTCCAATGAGTCAATTCTTTGCATGAGGTGGCCAAAGTACTGAAGTTTCAGCTTTAGCATCATTCCTTCCAAAGAAATCCCAGGGTTGATCTCCTTCAGAATGGACTGGTTGGATCTCCTTGCAGTCCAAGGGACTCTCAAGAGTCTTCTCCAACATCACAGTTCAAAAGCATAGGGTGGCAAAAAGTCGGCCACAACTAAGTGACTTGCACTTCACTTCACTATGCCTGCAATGCAGGAGACTCCGGTTCGATTCCTGGGTCTGGAAGATCTGCTAGAGAAGAGATAGACTACCCACTCCAGTATTCTTGGGCTTCCACTGTGGCTCAGCTGGTAAAGAATCTGCCTGCAATGCGGGAGTCCTGGGTTCAATCTCTGGGTTAGAAAGATCCCTTGGAGAAGGGAAAAGCTACACGTTCCAGTATTCCGGCCTGGAGAATTCCAAGGACTGTATAGTCCATGGGGTTGCAAAGAGTCGGACACGACTGAGCAACTTTCAATTTCACGTGTATCTAGAATTTATTTATTTACCTTGGGCTGTGTTGGGTCTTGGTTGTGGCATTTAGGGTGACTTGTTGCTGCACGTAGGCTCTTCATGGAGGCCAGCAGGTTTCTCTTGAGTTGAGGCACACAGGCTCAGTAGTTGCAGGACGTGGGCTCAGTTGCCCTGCAGTGTGTGGGATCTTTATTTCCCCACCAGGGACAGAACCCACACCCTCTGCATTGCAGGGTGGATTCTTAACCACTAGACCACCAAAGAAGTCCCACAGATTTTTTTTTTTAATGAAGAAATCTACCCTTGTCCTATAAAAAGGACCATTCAACACACTTTCTCCCATGACCAGAACTTGGTAGGTCTTCATGTTAATGTCTTGTCTTAACTTTCCACATTTTTATTTTCTTAGAAAAAAAAATCATAAGGCTAAAGCTCTACAGAGCGGCTCTCAGATTCAGTGGGACCAGACACCCACACTGGCCCAAGGATGCCATGGCCCTGTAGCAAGACATAAAGCACCTCCTTATTTTCACATTCATGCCAACACCACTAATCCATCACAGCATAACCTGCCTCTTTACAACCCTCCTGTGGATCCATTAAATTTTCTCTGGGGAGTAAAACCTGTTTGACCTCTCTGCCTTGACTCTTGCTTCCTTAAAAAGCCTTTCTCTTGGAAAGACTTTCCAATCATCTTTATCTTCCTCATAAAGGTGAAGTCATGATCACATGACCCTCTGTTAACAAACATGCATTGTTTAAGCCAGAAAAACTACTCCCTTGCCCCTTGTGAGGTCTCTACTTTGCAGGAATGCCTCTTGTATTCAGAGTATTTCAAGCTGCCAGATATCTCCCTTTCTGGTCCCTGGTTCCCCACTCTCTTGCCTCATATGTACATCATGAGGTAATGGGATAAGAAGGAACATCATATGCCAGGTCCAGAGACTGGGCCCAAGAGTACTGGAAAAAATCTCTGCTCTACGAAGCCTGTGCCTATATAAAGAGCATTTTCTTTTTCATTGTACAAAAATGCATAAGACACTACAGAAAAGTCTGTCTTCAAACACCCAGAAAGAATAATCAGTAGGTAAGTATAGCAATTAGAATGGGTGAGTGCAACCTACCATTTTGCTAATTGCAAAATCAAATATAGTTTACAATGGAAGTAGCTTCTTCTATGTCAACCTAGGTTCTATACTTAGCAAGAATGTAACTTGAAGTCACCATTCAATGGTTTGCTGAACACTTGGATTTAAAGAAGGAAGCTAAGATGGTAGCCTCTATCACATGCACAGAAGATTCAGAATCTTTTCCTATCCATAATAACTTAACACAACATACAAAATCAAGCATTCTACTGCATGAAAATACATCCAATCTCTGGTCCTTTCATAGCTGTGACCCATTTACTAAGAGTTCCATCCCTCCATGCCTAGTTCTTGGCCCCTACCTCTAAATGATAGAATTGGGGTTAAAACCACACAGAGGCTAAATCCCAGACACTAAGCTCGCCATAAAAGCAGATCTCTATCACTGTGCATAGCTGTATTTCTGATTCACTGTCCTCTACCCATTTATTTCCTTCAACTCCACCCTCCCCAAGATATTCCAATGACAATTTTGTATTTTCTCCCAATCTTGCATTTGCTGTCTTTTCTCAAGTTTAGGCTCCACATTTTTTTCCCCATTATACTCTTTCTAAAACTGTTGTTGACTTATGTATGCGTCTTCGGCTGTGTTGGGTCTTTGCTGCCGCGCTGGCTTTCTGCGTGCAGGGCTACTCCAGCTGCGGCGCGCAGGCTTCTTGATGCAGTGGCTTCTCTTGTTGCAGAGCTCAGGCTCTAGGGCAAGGGAGCTTCAGTGGTTGCAACCCGTGGGCTCTAGAGCATGAGGTCAGTAGTTGTGGCCCAGGACCCCAGCCGCCTCACAGCACGTGGGGTCTTCCCAAACCAGGAATCCGAACCTGTGTTCAGATTGGCAGGCAGATTCTTAACCACAGAACCACCAGGGAAGACCCTCCATGATACTCTTGACTTAACCTCCACAGCTACTTTAATTATTCTCTTTAGCTGTGGTCTTTCCATCAAAGTTACATTGATACCACTGAGCTTTCTCTGACTGATGAGTAGGGGCCAGTAAACTGCTTCTTGGCCAACCATTTACATACTTCCAAGCATGTTACTGCTGCGTTACTCTCATTGTTATCTTTCCATCAAGAATAGCCTTCTAATAAGTTAATGACAGCAGATTCTCTCTGGAAAAATTCTGAAGCACTCATCAAAGAATCATTTTATGATCCTTTCCCCCAAAGTTCTGCTTTGGTGGGTACTTGCATCATTTATTATTTTTCTTTGTGTTCGTGGAGGTTTGGCTTCCTCATCTTTGAGTTATTCCTGTGGAACAGGGAGATATGCCCTGAGCATCATACGTGCAACATCAGGGGTGTCTTTTCCCAGGGGATTAAGGTTGAACGTGTCACAACCCCATCCCCAGATGACTAACGTGGGCTGGCTTGTGTCCCCTCAGTGTTAGGCGTCCAGAACACATTGAAATCATCTGAGACATGAGTAAGATTTAGCTTGTTCCCTGTCCTCCTAGATCCCAGCACAACAAAGACTTCCTTGAGCTGCAGACTTTATGACTGTGATCCATTGCCTTGGGCATCAGATGACGGAAGAGAGAGCAACAGAAAGACCCGAAGTGCAGAGTAAAGGGCAGTGGGTGTCCAGAGCCTGCAGCTGCCGCCTCTGTTTTCCTCAGGTTAACCTCCTAAGAACTCCCTGGAGAGGGGAATTTTGTTCCCAGAACTCATTTATCATCTATGATATTTTCCTAATTGGCTTCCCATCTTCCTTTCATTTCTTCATAATATACAAATACGCCCCTGAGCTAATATTCCCTCTCTGTTGATCTGTGGACATTTCCTCACCTGCTGATCTTGTATCCATATCCGTCTATCTCTCACTTTCCCACATTACTTACCTGTGTATTCGTCCAGATGTTTGGAATTGCTAGAAGTCTGAACTCTGATTTTCAGAATGGAGCGGGTGAGGGGTTATTTCATCCAACATGATTTGAAGTGTCACCCAATCTATCTATATTTGGAAAGATCTGCTCTCCTGGCACCATACAGAACCAGACACAGTCTAAGGCCTTATGTTTCCTGTTTAACTTAACAACCTATACAAATGTCTCTTTTACATATCATCAATATGTCTTTAATAGTCTTGCGATTCTTAAAACAATCTGAGTGATTTGAATCAGAGAAATCCTGAAGGCTGTGGTAGTGGGGACCCAGCTGGCTTGCATGACCAAGTACAATTTCAGAACACATGCACTAGCCCAGAAGAGTATTTTTCTTGCCTTTTGAAGAACGTGCATGCATGCAATGTGTGGGTGCTAAGTTGTTTCAATCGTGTCCAACTCTTTGAGACTCTATGGATTGTAGCCTGCCAGGCTCCTCTGTCCATGGGATTCTCCAGGCAAGAATACTGGAGTGGGTTTGCCATGCCTTCCTCCAGGGGATCTTCCTGACCCAGGGATCAAACCCAAGTCTCTTATGTCTCCTGCATTGACAGGTGGGTTCTTTACTACTAGAGCCACCTGGGAAGCCCCTTTTGAAGAATATCTTACTTATTGTATTGAACATGTGTTTAAGACTCATAGTTTTGTGGGATCTTTTCTTTTCATTTTTATTTCTGTTTTGACATGGGATAGAGTGGAGCAGGAGGTGGTTTACTGAACAGCTCAGTGATGTTATTGATAACAATGACACTTTTTCTTTTCTTTCTCTGCCATATAGGTCTCTTCTTTCTGTCAGTAAAATAGTTTCTATAACCCTGTTTGAAGGCTTCCAACAGTCACACAGGTGTGTTCGTTATATACAATGTTCACTGCAGAAAGAATCACTAGGTTAAAGTAGACATTTTCCAGTTATAGGGAGAGGCAGAATTACTGACTTTTTTAGGGTGAAAGAAATAAAGTGTGAACTCCATTGGTATAGCCTTGGTAAGCCCCTCAGACCAGAAATTCAGACACCCAACTGGCATTATGTCTATCAAGTGGGTAGAGTGGCAATGAGGAGTAATATGAATTAAGCCTAGGAAAAAAGAAAATGGAACAAGAAAAAAAAATGGCCAGAATTATTCACCAGACTGGATAAAGTTACCCCATAAGTTCAATAAACAACTTTCTAACATTTTTTTGAATGTTGACACCAGGGAATAAGTAGAAGAGATCCTTGATAATAAATAGAAGCAATAAGTTCACCTGGAAAGTAAAAATGACTGACAGTACATTGGTTCAATGTTATCTGGTTTATACATCAATTGTTTATGAGTCTGATTACTGTGAGTTGGTTCCAAGAGTTTGGGCATCAAATGAACAGCAATCAACCCAGTTATATTTCAGGACATGAAAAATTGAGAGACTGGAGATTGCCACTTCTTTGTCCTGGCCCACTGGACTCCCTCTTTGAAAGAATTTGAATGTTGAGTCAAGTGTGTGTGTGTGTGTGTGTGTGTGTGTGTGTGTGTGAAGTTGCTTCAGTCATGTCTGACTCTTTGCCACTCTATGGACTGTAGCCCACCAGGCTCCTCTGCCCATGGGATTCTCCAGGCAAGAATACCGGAGTAGGTTCCCATGTCCTCCTCCAAGGGATCTTCCCGACCCATGGATCAAATCTGCATCTCTTAACATCGCCTGCATTGGCGAGAGGTTTCTTTACCACTATCCACATCTGGGAAGCCCTGAGTCAAATATAAAAAAAATCATAAATCATTGGAACTGTATTTCCTGAGGCACTTTTTGAGATTTTCCATGCATTCCTACTGCTGAGATTCCTTCAAGTTCTCCTGCTTTCTGTCCTCATATAAGTTCAATAAACAACTTTCTAACATTTTTTTGAATGTTGACACCAGGGAATAAGTAGAAGAGATCCTTGATAATAAATAGAAGCAATAAGTTCACCTGGAAAGTAAAAATGACTGACAGTACATTGGTTCAATGTTATCTGGTTTATACATCAATTGTTTATGAGTCTGATTACTGTGAGTTGGTTCCAAGAGTTTGGGCATCAAATGAACAGCAATCAACCCAGTTATATTTCAGGACATGAAAAATTGAGAGACTGGAGATTGCCACTTCTTTGTCCTGGCCCACTGGACTCCCTCTTTGAAAGAATTTGAATGTTGAGTCAAGTGTGTGTGTGTGTGTGTGTGTGTGTGTGTGTGTGTGAAGTTGCTTCAGTCATGTCTGACTCTTTGCCACTCTATGGACTGTAGCCCACCAGGCTCCTCTGCCCATGGGATTCTCCAGGCAAGAATACCGGAGTAGGTTCCCATGTCCTCCTCCAAGGGATCTTCCCGACCCATGGATCAAATCTGCATCTCTTAACATCGCCTGCATTGGCGAGAGGTTTCTTTACCACTATCCACATCTGGGAAGCCCTGAGTCAAATATAAAAAAAATCATAAATCATTGGAACTGTATTTCCTGAGGCACTTTTTGAGATTTTCCATGCATTCCTACTGCTGAGATTCCTTCAAGTTCTCCTGCTTTCTGTCCTCAAGGTTGGGAAATGCAGCTTTTCCTTTACTTCTCTTAACTATCTAAAGGCAATGGCACCCCACTCCAGTACTCTTGCCTGGAAAATCCCATGGACGGAGGAGCCTAGTAGGCTGCAGTCCATGGGGTCGTGAAGAGTTGGACACAACTGAGTGACTTGACTTTCACTTTTCACTTTCATGCATTGGAGAAGGAAATGGCAACCCACTCCAGTGTTCTTGCCTGGAGAATCCCAGGGATGGGGGAGCCTGGTGGGCTGCCGTCTATGGGGTTGCACAGAGTCAGACACGACTGAAGTGACTTACTATAGCAATAGCAATATACTTCCAAAAAAAATAAAAAAAATAAAAAGCACTGTTTAAAAACTTTGCTTTCATTAGCTTGATGTGAATTCTCTTTCTTGCAACCTGGGGACCCTAAGTCAGTTAGGAACCATGAGGGCTTTTCCACTGGGGTACAAATCAAGGTACATGAAAGCCACAACTTCTTTAACTGGATTTCAAGACCCAAGGGCAGGATAACTAACCTTTTATTAGGGAAGCTGTGAACCTTTCCTCCTCCTCTCCAGGCAGAGACAAACAGTTCTCCACCCAGGCCTGACTGAGCAATGCAATGGTCTGAGCCCACAGGCGTTTGCACAGGAAGAAGTTGCTGGAACTTGCTCAGGAGGCCCTGGCCAGCCCCACATGCTAGAGGGCCCAGGAGGAGGGCTCCTGTCTCACCCTGGGCGGTCGGATGGAAAGAAAGCGTGTCTACCGCCCGGTTCTGGCAGCCAAAGCAGCACCAGCACCAGAGAAGGTTCGGACTCCAGACCCCCCAAAACCAGGAAATTCCACTGGAGCTAAAATTGTAGCTGGCTCCCCAGCCATGCTCTCAGCTCACACGCGCTGCCGCCTCAGCACAGCTCGTATCTGCACCACACCACGTTACCCACGTGGGGTGAATTGTGGAAGCTATGCAACTGCTGGGGCCGAGGTCTGCTGTCCCTCTTCCACCCTCTGAACCCTGGGGCAAGAGGGCCCTTCACCCTCCATATGCTTGAATACTTGGGACGAGCTGGCTGTTCATTTTAACAACAGCATCAGAGACAGAAAACAAACATGCATGGGCCAGGCACTCAACTAGAGAGTTAATGAAAATCATCTATCCATTCTTTCTGACATTTTGTTCAGAGTAATATTATCCCCATTTTACCAAAATTGCCTGGGTTACAAATGTTGCCTGGGTTTGCATGATTTCTATGGGCCAGGTTTGGAATTTGAGCCCAGCTCTCTTAGGTCTGAAGCCTAGGGAACTTATTCTTTCTAACTGATGAACCTCAGAGTGTCTGCACTGATGCTCGAGTGCCTTTTTAAAATTAGAAAACCAGACCCAGCTGCAAGACTTCTCTCTATTGAAAGAGCCAGGAAATGCTGTCCTCTAGGCTAGGAGATGTTCCTCTGCCCATCCTGGCAAGGTCATTGTCAGGATCAGTTCACAAAGGATATGACTTGGAGGAAAGAGCCAGGACTAGGAATCCAAAGGCATCATTGGCCTGACGTGGGTTCTGACCCTTGCCTTCTTTGTGTCTTCAACCCATTCATTTCTAAGACAGGCTGTAACAGTGTCTAGCTGCACTCGCCGTGTGCTTTGTGCATAAGGCAGCGATCGATCAAAAGGCAAGAGAGGAAGCCATCTGCCCCGGTGGAGATAAGTTTTTATTACTAACATTGTTTGGACTTGAAAAGGAAGGTGGCTTTTGATTAGTTTTATGATTTCTTTTAAGTTGTTGCAGTCGTATCTGACTCTTTGCCACCCCATGCAACCCCGTGGACTGTAGCCCACCAGGCTCCTCTGTCTGTGGAATTCTCCAGGCAAGAATACTGGAGTGGGTAGCCACTTTCTTTCCAGGGCATATTCCAACCCAGGATCTGAACCCAAGTCTCCTGCATTACAGGCAAATTCTTTACTGTCTGCCAAGGATAGACAGCGTAACCCTTACCACCTTTAGAGAGAGTGGGGTGGAAAGGTGGGAGGCCCTCCCAATTCTAAATCTGTAAGGGAATTCTAGTGCTCCTAGATCAAGGAATCTGCAAGAAATATTCAAAGACTTACAGACCATGAAATCAAATCCATCACTGACAAATCTAGAAATAAAAGCCCCTGAAAGAGAAATGACTTGCCTAAGATCACATAGTAAATTCGAGCAGAGTAAAAGTTAATCTTCTCTTTAGCTTT
This sequence comes from Madoqua kirkii, assembly GCA_006408675.1. Taxonomy (NCBI): domain Eukaryota; kingdom Metazoa; phylum Chordata; class Mammalia; order Artiodactyla; family Bovidae; genus Madoqua; species Madoqua kirkii. The sequence goes on from SJYC01137426.1 coordinate 8,566, forward strand.
AAAAATCTAAAGGCAATTTTTTTCTTTTTTTTCTTTTCAGATATAAAGTAATATTATCCCAGTATCTGATGGCAAGAAAAGGACCCCCTAATATTTCCAAGGGACCCAGTCCCTTCCTCTTGTGATTCTGACCCCCAGGCTGAGTTTCCTTGGATGGAGGGAGTACAGGATTGAAGCCCAAAGACCTGGGCTCAAGCCTTGTGAGCTGATGACCTCACTGTGGAGGGATGAGACATGAATAGCTAGTCCATGCTATCAGGTGGAAATAACTGCCCCGGACGCCAGCATGAGCAGTGTCCCGAAGAGCACCTATGAGCTGTCAAATCAACAGAACAAGAAAGTAATGCTTCAGGGAGACAGAGGAGAGCAACCCTTTGTCTCTTCCATGAACCCCTCCCAGCTCACCTAATGTCCCTCTGGCTTTCTAAGCCCTTCATCAGTTACTTAAACAGATGTGTTGCTTGGTAATGATTTGTTCAGGAAACAAGATATTTCAGGAAAACCATAGGAGATTTGGAGCCAATAGACCTGTTTACAGCTCTTCTCTGTGCTGTGCTTAGTGTCCAACTCTTTGCGACCCTATGGACTATAGCCCACCAGGCTCCTCTGTCCATGTGGATTCTCCAGGCAAGAATACTGGAGTGGGTTGCAATGCCCTCCTCCAGGGGATCTTCCCAACCCAGGTCTCCTGCACTGCAGATGGATTCTTTACCAGCTGAGCTACCGGGGAAGCCCACAGCTCATCTCTGCCATTTGCTAACTGAATGATTTTGAACAGATTCCTTTACCTTTGAAATTGCTTTCTCTTTCACAAAAAAAGGGAACAATGACCCATACTTCACATGACTGGTAGAGGGTTAAATGAGAAGCTAAATAGAAAGCCTCTACCACTCTGTTTGGCTCCTGGTGAATATGAAGTAGTTCCTTTTTCATCAATTGGACAGCTAACTCCTTGAGGGCAAGTTCAGGCCTTATGACTTAATATCTCTCATGGCTTTTTCATAGTGGTACCCAAAATTGTTGCTATTTTGAGCTGTCTCAAGAATGGTCAGTAGAGAGAAGGGTGAGTCCATAAACAACAGACAAAAGTTGGATTCCCACTATTTTCTTTGGATATCCATCATAATCTGAGCTGAGTTTCTTGACAGTGCGTCACGGCTCTGGGTCACTGTATAATTCCATCAGTGGCTTGATGAAGGGTCAGGCCAATAACCAAAGAAGAAAAGTTACTTCCCCCAAATCCCAGAACCCAGATGGTTTTACCGGTGATCACTTTAAAGTTTCCATATGGCAATCTCTACAGCATATTCATTTTCCAAGGACACAAAATCTGATTAAAAAACTACAAATTCAGTAAAGCAAATGAAGCCTACATGCCAAAACCTGACCAAAAGAAAAGTGCTGCTATTGCTGTTGCTGCTAAGTCACTTCAGTTGTGTCCGACTCTGCACAACCCCATAGACGGCAGCCCACCAGGCTCCCCCGTCACTGGGATTCTCCAGGCAAGAACACTGGAGTGGGTTGCCATTTCCTTCTCCAATGCAAGAAAGTGAAAAATGAAAGTGAAGTCACTCAGTCATGTCTAACTCTTAGCGACCCCATAGACTGCAGCCCACCAGGCTCTTCCGCCCATGGGATTTTTAGGCAAGAGTACTGGAGTGGGGTGCCATTGCCTTCTCCGACCCACAGTAGAGGTTCTTGTAAAATTGGGATTCACTCCTCTCAAACTCTGCTGCTGCTTTATCAACTAAGTGTATGTAATACTCCATTTCAGTCATCTTCTGCCCATGGGATTTTTAGGCAAGAGTACTGGAGTGGGGTGCCATTGCCTTCTCCGACCCACAGTAGAGGTTCTTGTAAAATTGGGATTCACTCCTCTCAAACTCTGCTGCTGCTTTATCAACTAAGTGTATGTAATACTCCATTTCAGTCATCTTCATAGCATCTTTACCAGGAGTAGATTCCAGGAGTTAAGAGTCCAAACAGGAGACAAAAACTATGTAATGAGTTGACCAGGAAAAGTTGAACACAAAGAATTATTAACGATTGCTGTTCAGTTGCTCAGTCCTGTCTGACTCTCTGTGATTCCATGGACTGTAGCACGCCAAACTTTCCCATCCTTCACCATCTCCAGGAGGCTGCTCAAACTCATGTCCATTGAGTTGGTGATGCCATCCAACCATCTCATCCTCTGTCATTCCCTTCTTCCTCAGCCTTCAGTCTTTCCCAGATTCAGGGTTTCTCCAATGAGTCAGCTCTTCACATCAGGTAGCCAAAGTATTAAAGCTTCAACCTCAGCATCAGTCCCTCCAATGAATATTCGGGATTGATTTCCTTTAGGATGGACTGGTTTGATCTCCTCGTAGTCCAAGGGACTCTCAAGAGTCTTCTCCAATACCACAGTTTAAAAGCATCAACTCTTCACTGTTCAGTTTTATTTATGGTTCAACTCTCAAGTCCAAACATGACTACTGGAAAAATCACAGCTTTGACTAGATGGACATTTGTTGGCAAAGTAATGTCTCTTTGTTATTAATTATATCTCTGCAAATAATATCTCCATGTTATTAACTGCAGTATGGAGTAAAGAGGATTCCAAGAACAATAGAAATAGCAGAGTAGGAAGCAGCATGAGCTCTAGGGCTGAGGCAGAAAACCCAAGGAAGGAATGAATCTAGAAAACAGCTCAGAGCAGAGACCCAGATTGGCTTCACAACGGTGCTGCTTTGGCCCACCAGGTGTTGGAGAAGTTCGCCAAAAAATGCACATCTTGGGTGCTGGGGTCAGCAGCCCACGGTAAAATGCCATGCCCCTGGTGGTGAGTGCCTCTGGGTGTCCCCGGGCCTCCTTCCACTAGAGGAGCAAAGACTCAGTAACAGAACCAAGATGGAACAGCCCCTTTCCAGTCCAGTGTCTCTCCAGCACCCTCTACTGAAACCTCTCACTAGTGAGTTGACTGACAAAGGAATGGGATTCCTATGTCACAAGCAGGGCAATGAAGATCAAAAGTTGATAACTAGTAGTTTTGTAGTATTTCAATACATGAAAATAAATTAAGATCACCAATAACCCCAACAACCAAAATAAATCTTCTCTTGATATTTCAATAAATGTTCCTCTAAAGCTTTCATTTATTTGGAAGGGAAAGTGTGTCTTCATATTTCCTTTTTATGTCACCAAGATTGTATTTTGTATATAACTTAAGCATATTACTTTTTTCACTTAACACCATAAGTAATGCTTAACATCACTCAAAATCCATTTAACATTTTATCGGGTACATAATATTCCACAATGGAATACTTAATTTACTAAGTAGCCTTCTAAATTAATGAGAAAAATACAACACACTAATAAATAAAAGGGCAAAGACAGCAAAAAAGAAAAAAAAGACTAATCACTGAGTATGGACTACGATCATTAAACAAAGATGAGGAAATGTTAAACCTCATGAATAATCGGGGCTTCCCTGACAACTCAGTTGGTAGAGAATCCGCCTGCACTGCAGGAGACCTGGGTTCCATCCCTGGGTTGCGAAGATCCCCTGGAGAAGGCAAAGGCTACCCACTCCAGTATTCTGGTCTGGAGAATTCCAAGGACTGTATAGTCCATTGGGTCACAAAGAGTTAGACACAACTGAGTGACTTTCACTTCACTTCATGTATCATCAAAGAAAACTATTCCTATAATGACAAATACAGCAAAGCTGGGCATACATTTGCAGTCATGCTAAATTTTCTTTCTAGAGTCATCTGAGTTTTTACTCAAATCAGTTTCAGACAATGACAAATTCTTCAAATCCAAAACTTGTTTTTCTTCGAGTGACAATGGCTGTAAATCATGATTTTTCAAATGTGTGTCTGTTGTGTGACAATGCCGTTGCCAAGTTCAAAACAGGCACCCAGCCTGATGGGAACCATAACACAACCTTCATCTCTCTTGGGGGTTGTCTCCAACAAAGTGATTTGGATTTGTTTTGAAATGGCCTTCCCCGGAGAAAGACTCCCAAAAGGCATCTTAGAGACTCAACCTTGGCTTTGCTTGGCACAATGCCTGCAGTGGTCAGACCCTGGGAAAGACTGAGGATCCCAGCAGGGGAGAGGAGACTCGAGGAGGGGGCCCGGCTCCAGGCCCATGACTAGATTCTTAATTTGTTTCTGCTCTGGCCTCAGTGCTGATCAAGACCAGCCCTGCCACTTCTTCAATGGCCAATGAAGGAGTTATGAGATTCATTTACGGAACTACACTCCCCCTTCAAAGCTCAGCCACAATGTGGAGTCATGGGAAGAAGACTGGATTCAGAGAACGCCAGCTCCTTCACTCAATTGCTATGATCATGGGTAAGTAACACAAGTCCATCAGTGCTGAGCTTCTCACCTAATAAACTGGGTTGATGCTCGCTCTATGTTCCTGGGTTACTGGGTGAAATAGAAGTTATTTATTTAAAGTATTCTTTTTATTTTTCTTTTTAAAGAGGGCTTTATTATTTATTTATTTGGCCATGCTTTGCAGCATGTGGTATCTTAGTTCCTCAACCAGGGATCAAATGCTTGCCTGTTGCAATGAAAGTGCAGAGTGTTAACCACTGGACCACCAGGGAAGTCCCAAAATACAAGTAGTTTAGAGGCAGTGTGCAAGATGATTTAGACACTGAGAAAAACCAGACATTTAGGAGTCACTCCTTGAGGAAGTTTACGCAACCTCTCTGTGCTCAGCTTCACCATCTGTAAATGGAAAGTTATTTCTAATAGAATTATTACGAAAATTAAATTCTATAAAACATGCAAGCACTATGACAAGGCCTGGAACTAGTCTTGTTAGGACTAGCTCTCCCTGTTTAGAAAACCCTGCTATTCAAACCTTCTTTCCTATATTCTCTTCTTAATCCCATCCCGATCCTCTTCTTTCCAGTTTTCCCAAGCATCATCTTGTATTTTATACTTTTAGTACATTTCATACCATCTGACACAATAAGTGGCATTCCTCAGCATAACATTTCCCAGGTGATGCTAGAGGTAAAGAATTTGCCTGCCAGTGCAGGAGATGTAAGAGATGAGGGTTTGATCCCCGGGTCAGGAAGATCCCCTGGAGGAGGGCATGGCAACCCACTCCAATACTGAATGTGCAACCTTGCTTCAGTCTTAGTTGCTAAAACAATCTCTACCAGATATTGACTTCAAATCCCTCCTGAGACCAGGAGAAGAAGGTATTGCCTGTAACAGGGCGTGAGACTTTATGTGGACAGAGGAGCTAAACAGCTACTGCAGTGAAGTGGAAAACATAGAAATAATAATAATAAGTGATAAGAGTAACCAAAACTCCCATACACTAAAATGACTAAAAGTAACAACTGATAAAACCACTTTACAAATCGTTTTGGCTATATCCACTGAACTTAACATCTTCAGGTCCTGTGACCCAGCAATTCCATTCCCAGATATATACCCAACATCTATGTGTATATGGGTACATTCAAAATCATGTATAAGACTGTATAGCCACATTATTCATCATGGCCCTAAATAGGAAGCGACTTAAATGAGTATCACATTGTGTATGAGCATCCCAGGTAGCTCAGCAGTAAAGAATCTGCCTGCAGTGCAGGAAACCCCAGTTTGATCCCTGAGTCAGAAAGATCCCCTAGAGGAGGGCATGGCAACCCCCTCCAGTATTCTTGCCTGGAGAATGCCATGGACAGAAGAGCCTGGTCGGCTGCAGTCCATAGGGTCTTAAAGAGTCAGACACGACTGAAGTGGCTCAGCATGCTTGCACGCTATGGATCCATCCATTCATTTAGTTTTTATTGGGCTTCCCAAGTGGCACAATAGTAAAGAATCTGCCTGCTAATGCAGGAGATGCAAGAGAAGGGGGTTCGATCCCTGGGTGGGGAAGATCCCCTGGATTAGGAAATGGCAACCTGCTCCAGTATTCTTGCCTGAGAAACTTCACAGACAGAGGAGCCTGGCAGGCTATAGTGCACAGAGTCACAAAGAATCAGACACAACTGAGCACACACAAGATAAGAGATGTATCAACACTCTATAAGTGTAAAAGACACCGAAAGCTATAGTCCACAGAGGAGAGGGATACGAAATAATCAGCCCCTCAAGCTAAGCACTTTCATTGATGAAAAACAATTAATCAAAACAAAACAGAGTGGTAAGATGCATCATAAGTGGACATTAGTGAGGGACTTTTTAGAGGGGCTACTTTCAACAGTATAATCATCATGTTTTCCTGTCTTGGGCTCTTAGGATGAAATACTCCTGCACAATTAGTGATGTTAAAACTCAAGATGCTAGTGTATCCCAAACCAGCAGTCTGCTTTTCACCAATAGGAAGATAGGATTTTGACAATACTCATCAAAAGAGGACATCAAGTATAATAATGGGGTGTGATCACCACGTTATAGCCCATATGGACTATACAGTCCATGGAATTCTCTAGGCCAGAATACTGGAGTGGGTGGCATTTCCCTTCACCAGGGGATCTTCCCAACCCAGGGATCAAACCCAGGTCTCCTGCATTGCAGGTGGATTCTTTACCAGCTGAGCCACAAGGGAAGCCCCACAGTGCCCTACTAGTATAGAACTCTGATAATCCAGAGTCCATACTGCAGCCCTGGACTCTGAGAAGTGTCTTTGGCACTCTTCTCAATAGATATTCTCCGCCACAGCTTGGGCTGTATTCCAGGAGCCTCAGCTGTGTGCCTCTGAAGCAGACGATGGTCTAAGGATTTTCTGGTGGCATATTTAACATACCCTGCATTTCAACATTTTTTCCTGAAATGTTTTTCTCTCCAACTCCCTGGCAATTCTGAGCATAATTGGTGTTGCTTTATTACCAGGGCTCTTTCAACACACTTTACTTTTGAATGACTTCTTAAAAATTATTTTTAATATCTGAATCATTTTAGATTTTACAGTTAGTCCAAATATCCCACTAACTCTCATACAAGTGAGAGAGCTCACTGGAAGAAAAGGTGCACATTTTTTTTTTGTAAGACAGACCAACATTAAAATTGAAGGGTTTAGTTTTTAATAATATCACTGGAGCCTCTAAAAATAAATGTGCTATATGAATGTAAAATTCTAATCACAATTTTTCATGGCAGAATATGCAGCAAAGACAACGTGAAAATATCTCAGCTTTTCAGGGGTTATTGCCAGATTTGATTTGGTTTCAACAGCATTGGTTCTACCAGTCTGTCCCCACACCCTCAAAGCCTACATGTTTCAAGGTCCCAACTTAGATATTAGCACTTGTATAAAGAATCTTAGGCAGGAACGCTTTCTGCTAGCCAAACCTGTTATTTATACCTGTCTCATGTATGACTCTATGATAGCATGTCTATACCTCCAACTGGTCTGTGAATGTCTCAGAAAAAAAGGAGGGGGGCCCATATCTGATTTAGCCTTTTATCTTCCCCAACACTACCACCATCAACATCATCATCATCATTGTTATCACCATCATCATCCCAGGTAACACCCGCGCTCACTGCTTTGAAAGCCTAATCAGGGAACAAGATCCTACATGCCTCAACTAAGATTTCCATGCCACAACTAAAGATCCCACAGGCCACAACTAAAAGAAAAAAAAAAGTCACTGCAGTGAAGATGGAAGATCCCACGTGATGCAACTAAAGCCGGTTCAGCCAAATAAATAAATATAAATAAATATTGAACAAAATAAAAAGATCTGATTTCATTCTCCCTAAAGTCCCACGAGAAAGGTTTCGTTATCCCTCACTCTTTCCAGATGAGGATATGAAGCCACGGATAAACTAAGTGACTTCTAATTCTCACTACTAGCACTGAATCCCCAGGGCATCTGGCTCTACACAGGGTCGTATCTCCACTGCCAATCTGCCTCTCATCTCACGCTTATCTTCGGTGGACGTTCCGAAACATGTGTTGAAGAATTTGGCTCCAGGGCATGGCGGTGGCTGTGAATTGGTTTGGACAGAAAAAACACTGGAAAGTGAATTCCAATCTCACAAGTGTTTTGAGTGAGTTTAAGAGGAAGACTGAGGGTCTACATTCCAAGACCACCAGTGACCCCCTTCGCAGTGATGTATCCCAGGAGTCTGTGATAGATTCTGTAAGAACTCCAGTTTTCCCAGGATCGTGATAGCCTCCAGCCAAGCAGTCACATAACCACTGTCTCCTGTAGTGTCCATCCAACTGCTCCTCGGATTCCCCAAGAGGCACGTGGTGAAGACAGGTGGGCTCTCAGGATGGAATGGATACGTACTTAAGCAGTTGGCAGCGGTGGGCTTTTTCCATTCCCTTTATTAACTCCTGTGGACTTCCATTATAAAAATGAAGATGCATTCCCATGGGATAAAACACTTGGCCTTACCACCAGACAGAAATGACCTGTACGAAGCAAACAAATCCTTTCCAATCAGCTGTTTGAAGGAAAAATGGTAATGGATGTGAGGACCTGAAGGAATGAGGAGGCTTATCTTCGGAAAGAGATGCTGAACTATAGAAAACATTAAGCAGGAGAAAGAACGCCTTTTATAAAAAGTGAAAGGGGAGGAAATGGTCCCAGTGAGGGAGTTGAAGCTAAAGTGAACTTGAATCTCCTCATTTCCTTTTTTTACCCACTTATTCCCTGTTCAACAGAAAGCATTGATTTGCGCCAAATGAACTCTCCATGACACTGGGGAGAAAAAGACCAACTAGGATCTAGGAATACTCTGAAGTAATATGCAGAAGCCTGGCCCTCGGGTGGGCCTGGAGGTGTCAAGTAGTTAGGATACAGACATCAACCTTCGCAAAGACTCCGGATCGGGGCTGTGCAGGCAGGAATCACGTGCTACTCTGGACTCGGAAACACTTCCCGTATCACATGGCCCCCTCCCCCCAGCAGCCTCTGCTTTCTTCTTCACCATTGCCAGGTGTTACCTGGAGCCAGGCTTTTAACCTCACTCGACTTCAGCTTCTCCAACTATAAAGTGGGGAAGTGGTAGCCTCCCACACTTTTTATAAGATTGTTATAAGAATTAAACGAACTAGTATCTGTAATCATTTGGAAATGGAACATGGATGCAGTTCTGCCATTTATTTATCAACTTATTCATCTGCAAAATGGGTAAATTACACATCTAAGGATTACACATATATAATTATGTATATTATTTAAATCAAGTGTATGTGTGTTTGTCACTCACTCTTCTCCGACTCTTTGCAACCCTGTGGACTGTAGCCCACCAGGCTCCTCTGTCCATGAGATTTCCCAGGCAAAAAATAATAGAGTGGGTTGCCATTCCCTTCTCCAAGTGATCTTTCCGATCCAGAGAGTGAACCTGGGTCTCCTGCATTGCAGGCAGATTCTTTACCATCTGAGCCACTAAAGCCCCATTTAAATCATGCATATATTCATATATATCTATCTGTATCACATATATACATGGCATACATATACACACAGACATATCTAGGTACACAGGTGTGTATATATGTGTGCATATACATATCTAAATATGTCTGTGCACATTTCTATTATATACTGATCTGTGCATAACATAAATATGTGAAATGCTGAACAGAGCCCAACACCCAGAGAGTACTCATGCAGCTTTGAGTTAATGCGCTAAGTCAATTTCTATCTGCCTAATTTGTATAATTTTGTTATTTGATTATTATTTAATGGAGAATGAGGCAGAGAGAGATAATTAATTCTTTATATCTCAAAAGGGGAAAAAATGATTTGCTGAGCCTTTCTCATGTGCCAGGCACTGAGATTCTGCAGTGAAAAGAGACAAATGTGGTTGATGTTCTCGGGGGTGCTTATTTTTTCAGCCAGCGAGTCCAGTGGGGGTGCCCACTCAAATACAAAAGATTAAAGGGAAGGACAGTTTGGAGAGGGAAGTTCACATGGTCAGTCAGGAGCCCTGGAGGATAACAGAAGAGGTTCCTTGACAGGAAGGTACTTGGGTTTGGAAGTGGGAGCAGAAAGAGAGTGTATTATGGATCTGGAGGTTCTCAAGAGTTGATTTGGGGGAAGTGAGATCACTCACTGAGCAAACGGAAGGAGAAGCGATGGGAGGTGAAGAATGAGACTCTTGATAACTTTACACTTTTTCAGATTCAAAGAGAGAAAAAAAAGTTAAATGATGGAGACTGAGAAAAACATCAGAAAAGTGAGAGATCCAGGATTCCGTAAGGAATAGAGAGAAACTGGAGAAGGATGGGAGAAAATGCCTTCACGAGGGAACAGCAGACACCTCTCAGCAGCTGAGACAGTCACACCGGCTGCATGCATGTTGAGAGCACTTTTAAAAGCTCCACTTGGAGACACTTCTTGTATCACAAGACTCCTTCTATCCAGCGGCCTCTCATTTCCTCAAAGCTGCTCAGAAGAAATTAACAGCTCACTAAGGGCTCTCTCCCTGGGCCTTGCCTGGGCCTCTCCACTGAGAATCAGGCAGATCATTATCACCCTTTACAGATGAGGAGGAAACCAGTTCAGAGAGGCTAAATCGTACCACAGGTCTTGAGGATTTATGGACATCCTGCAACATCCTTGGCGTTCTCTCACCCTAGCCTTGGCCTTCACCTGACCCTGGCCTTGGAGAATTGTGTCTTCTAAGATCTATTTGCAGAAATTATGCTCGGCGGTGTCTTTGCGGGCCATTCTGGGGTGACATGATCCAAGACATACGGAGAACTGACTTGGTTAAAGCCTTTGGAAAGTGCATAAAGAAATGAAGAAATGTAAAAGGGACTCGGGTGCTTGCAGTGACAGAGGGTGAAAGGCAGAGACACACATCACTGTGTGTCATTGTGTCCCACCCTCCCCAGCAGCCCTCAACAGACAAAGCAACCAGGCTGAGTCCCCAGGGGGCCGGCCCCCGGGCAGCCTGCACCTGCTCCCTTGCCTGGGGCTCACATGTCCGCTGTCCCGTGCTGCAGGGCTCTGCTGCCTCTCCTAGCTTCACATATTACTGCTGCTGACTTAGGAGCTCAGGTCTGGTTCTTAGTCAGCTCAGGCTCTCTTTCTCCTGGCATTCAGGCAGACCTTCTTATTTCCCAAGTCAGTAGCTTCCCTAAAGCACAGAGACACAGGATGTCGTAATTCCGATGCCAAAACAGCAGGAGCTGCCAGGGAGGAGAGAAGGGATGGAATGATGCTGGTGGGTGAGCCGAACAAGGCATGGATATGAGCTGGAACCTTGGGGAGGAGGAAACTGAGGGTGTTGGGCACAAAAGCTGCTGGGTTGGGTGTCCAGCTGACACTTCGTGTTTCAAGTCCAGTTCGTATGCAAAGGAAGTGAAACTTGGGGCAACCAGATCAGGGTGGGTGGAAGGAGCCGGGTCCAGCCCCTTACCAGACAGAGAAGGTCAAGAGGTGGGTGGGGCAGGCTCTAACCAGCATTAGTGCACCTGTGAATGAATGGAGCCCATCAGAAAGCCAAGGGATGGTGAGACAGGCAGACCCCATGCGAATGATGCCAAGGACCCGGCAGCAGCTTCCTTCCACATTCCACAACCCAGTGGGCCTGCATGATGGCTCAGGTCAGGATGAATGGATCTGACCTTGTAGCTCATATCAGCCGGACTCAGCAAGTTGGTGAGGAGCAAGGAGGCAGGGCCCCAGAGAGGGGCAGGGGAGGGCATCACTCAGGGCCCCAGCGAGATCCCAGCATCCTGCTGTAGGATGCACTAGAAAGCAGTCACCAGACCCCGCTGCATCTCTGTGCTCACACGAGTCACACTGTCCTGGTCCTTGCTCACAGAATCTTCAAAATACTATGGCTGACATTTGGCTGACTGTGACATTAAACATTTAAATTATGCTAGATAACTGTGTTATTTCTCCCAGAAAATTTCAAGTTTTAGCTCACTTGCTCCATTCTTTTTAAAAACACGTAAATATATATGTATATAGATATGCACACAGCATAGATATACTGAAGTATAATAAATTAATAAAAAGAATATTATACTAATACATACTTAAGTATATAGCTTGCTGCATTTTCAAAAGCCGAATACGTTCATATAACTTGTACTCAGATTCAGAAACAGAACGTACCAACACCCTGAAAATCCCTATAACACAACTGTAAATACACACACGCACACACACATATACATATAAAATCCACTCTGTAAATTCCAAGAAATATCTTTCTGATTTAGATTGAAAACAAATAAGGGAACTCTCTACATGATGTGGGATTTCACTCAGGCTTCCCAAACAGATTTATCCTACAAAGGGAACTGTGCCCATCTCCAAACTCGCCCAGCAAAGCTCCTAGAGGTTTGCTTTGACATGAAATGGACCCGCAGGCCTTCCGGTAACTGTTCTGCTTTGCGGTCACTGGGAAGTTGGCCCTGAACCTGGCTGAATGGCTTGAGTCCTTCTGATGAATTGTCATCCCAGCATCCTTCTCAGCATTGAGGCAGCAGCCAACACAGAACAGATTCTGCAGCTGGCACTTAATTCTTTTCATGCGGGCTCCAATAGAGTCCTGGAGGCCATTTCCTTTTACAGGACGTGGGCACCTTGGAATTACTAAGGAATCTGCTTCTAGGGTATTTTTGAGCCCAGAGCCTTAACTGAGGATAGGGAATGGTGGGTGGAGTCCAAGTGTTCCTCTAAAACTGTATGCAAGATTTCCAGTATTTTTCTGGGGCGATTCTCAAAGTTACATAATCATTTCCACATCAGGGCCTTCCCTCTTAAAGGTTAAGAACCTCTTTGTTTGACTCCGAGTTATTTGAGGGCAGGGACATTGATCTTCAACTTGCTTCCGCACTGAGATGTTTTTCCTACCTTCCCAGGCCTGTGTGGTGGAAAAAACTGGGAATTTGAAGTTAAACCACCACCCTCTCCGCCATGTGACTCTGACTTTTTCAAACTCTCTTAGCCTTAGTTTTATCAGCAGAGTGGATATTGAGTTAGTCACTCAATCATGTCCTACTCTTTGCAACCCCATGGACTGTAGCCCGCCAGGCTCCTCTGTCTGTAGAATTCTCCAGGCAAGAATATTGGAGTGGGTAGCCATTCCCTTCTCCAGGGGATCTTCCCGAACTAGGGATCTAACCCAAGTCCTCCACATTGCAGGCAAATTCTTTACCATCTGAGCCACCAGGGAAACCCAGATATGATAATAACTGTGGCAAAAAATAGCTAAGCATACAAAAAACATATACGTATATATGCGTGTGTATGTCTGTCAGTTTGCTCAATTCTTTGAAGGATTTTTGCAAAATCCAGTTACAGCTCTGCCTGTCTTTTCTGCATCCAAGGCAAGCCAAGGTGAGGAGGAAGCTTGGGCTTAAGCTGACTTGAATAGTTTAGACACACAAAAAGTATAAAGTTGAGGCTTTGCCACCATATGCTAAGTTCACCCAGATGGCCTATGAACTAGGTATTCTTACAGATCTCAGGTGATGAATAAATCTCTCCACCTCCAGGCAAGAATGTTTTCTCCCACTACGGATGGTCCACAGCCCTTTAATTAAAGGGCCCCTTGTGTGTGGCCCTGCTTAATTCAGATTGTGGGCTGCAGTCTATCAAGTTCATGGTTTCCTGCCTTTAAACAGTGCAAGTGTTTTGAAAGCATGAATTTTATCTGAATCTACCACTGACCTAGCACAATGCCAGGCACCCAGCAAGTACTCAACTAATGCCAGAGGAATCTGAAGTTCTTAATGACCAAGTCTGTGGCTGAGTTTAGCCTGAAATTATAAGTAAAGCAGTGTATGGAAAAGCCTGTATAGTTCCCTCTGGCCTCCAGAACAGAAAATGAACAGATGGTGCTCATCAGATTATCAAATGATAGGAATGATAATGGTGATCTTTGAAGGAGATCATCCCTTAGTCATCTCATGATGCTCCATTTTTTAATTAATTTTTATTGGAGTATACTTGTCTTAAAATGCTACATTAGTTTCTATTGTACAGAAAGTGAATCAGCTCTACATATACTTATATCCCCTCTTTTTGGATTTCTTTCCCTTTCAAGTCACTACAGAGTTTTGTGTTGAGCGCCTTACACTATATACAGTAGGTTCTTATTAGCTATCTATTATATTCATAGTATCAAAAATGGTGTATATATGTTAATCCCAATCTCCCAATTCATCCCACCACCACTCCTTTCCTCTTTGGTATCCATACATTTGTTCTCTATTCTGTCTCTATTTCTGCTTTGCAAATAATTTCACCTATACCATTTTTCTAGATTCTACATATAAGTGATATTACATCATATCTGTTTTCCTCTTTCTGACTTACTTCACTCTGTACGATGGTCTCTAGGTCCATTGACTCCATTACTCTTGATTCCTAAACTCTGCTTCTGCATTTTGAGATATTCTCTGGATTTCCTTCCAGAGCCATGTAGGTTATTCAATTTCGATCACACAATGGCTGGGCTGGTTTCCCCAAACCCTGGCAAAGTTTCCATTGCCCACAAGATGGCGTTGAGGGGTGAACCAAACACCCCTAGGCCTGGATGTCCTAAGTGCAGAGTGCTACTGTAGCTTAAATGTCTCATCACTCTTTAGCAGGATCTGCTTACAGGTTGGGAGCAAAGAAGGACAAGGGACTCAGTTAGATAAATCAATTACCTGGCATGTGTCATGTTCTACGTTAAGTGTTTTGCATCAGAGCAACATCTCACAAATTCCCTAGAGTTTCCTGACAGATGCTTGGTCTTTTTATGCTAAGATAAACTGGATTGGTTTAACCCCAAACCCTTAGAAATCATATCTTCTTTACTCGAGTTTCCATTATAGATGGATAAATATGGGTGTTCATTCTGCTGAAGAATGGAAGCATGATATTCCTTACAATCCCTTGAATTCCAGCCTTCTCTGGATACACTAGAATAGATTTCACTTGCAGAAAGTAGGGAGGGTGCCACTGAGAGTATAGATTCTGGAGAGGAAAGAAACAGGGTCTTCTAGAAAGACACATGGACCATGACGACCCCGATCTACAGCTCCAAGTCTGCTTCCCAGAACCCTGGACAAATCATAAGAAGCCTCAATGTTCTGGCTGGACAATTGCTGTGTTTACCCTGAGTAGCTTACATTATTGAAATGATCAGATATGCTAAGGACTGCAAATCACTATGTGGAAAAAAGGCACTATGCCAACTATAAAAGTCTATACACATGAAGAGAGCATGTATAACCTTTTAGTACATAGTCTGAGCAAACTCCAGGAGATAGTGATGGACAGGGAAGCCTGGCACACTGCAGTTCATGGGATCCCAAAAAGTCGGACACGACTGAGTGACTGAACAGCAACAATGGTAGATGACATCAAATATGGTCATGCCTTAAAATTCTAGAATTGGGTCTGAGTCTGAACGTCAGCTGTAGCTTTTATTAACAGTGAGAACTTAGATAAATCATGTCATTCTGAGCCACAGTCTCTATATCTGTAAATGGGATGATAGTACAAATAGAAATACCGTGAGAACTGAGATAAATGTATTCAGAATGATGCTTTAGCTGACACTCCAAATGATGTCACTAATAATATCAGTATTGTGGACAACTTCTATTTCATGCAAATTGTGAGCTCTGGTGTGCCATATATAGCTTGTACTGACTCCCATAAGCCAATTGTGCACATCTCTTTCTATTTTCATGTTCCATGACATATTGGTAGCTTGAAATCAGCCATGAGGAAGCTATTGACACCACAGAAGTTGGCAGATTCCACAAATCGGAGTTGTTGGTTTGTTTTTATTTCCAGAAAGTTAGTTTACTATCATCCCACGGGCTCGGAATTTTGAAGGTGTTTTAGTTTAGGTCCTCTAGAAACAGTTCCTGAGATAGACATTCATACACAAATAAGTTCTTAAGGGTGTGCTCCCAAGTAAAATCTGTAAAGGGATGAGAGAAGCTGGGCATAGGGAAGAAACCAGACTAAGCGGTAGTTTCAGCTCAAGGCTTGTCTCAGACTGATCCCATAGACAGCTCTGCAGGCTGAAAGGCATCTCAGAGTTCCCATCCTAAGACTAAGGGGCCAGAATTTTCCACTCTCATATTAACTGGGCATTGGCTACTGACCACCTTCTGGGTGGGGTGTAGCTTTCCAGACTTTTCTGGGTGAGACGGCTCCTGATTTGGGGAGTAATTCTCTGGAGAAGTGTCTAGCTGTGAGTCACTAATATCCTGTATTGCTGAGAGACAGATGGCCTAGCTCAGTAAAAAAAAAGACCTGAACAGGACACCAACAGTATCTACCGCAATAAGGAAAACAGTGCATTGTTCTAGACGTTTGAATTGGGATAGGTTTGGGAAGCCTCTCCTATGTGTGTAATGCAATGCAGAAAGGTTGTTTATTCAATCAATAAACATTTACTTCTTATGGACTATGTTCCTGGCATCGGGATAGATGCTGAAGATTGAAGGATGATACACTCAGATGTGGGATCCCTGTACTGAAGGAGTTTACATTCCAGCCCTGGAGACAGACACGAACCTAATACTGGGCATAAATAAACACATATTTACAACTGTGATGATGGTTGCTGTGAAAGGGGAAAAGAAAGTAGTACAGTTCACCTTCCTTATCTCTGGGTTCCACATCCCCAGTTTAGCCAAGTGGGGATCAACTGTTGAAAATAAAATTCAAGATGTTTCCAAAAAGCAAAACTTGGATATGCTCTATTGCCAGCCACTATTTACATAGCATTTAGATTGTATGTAAAGTCTAAGCTAGAGATGATTTAAAGTGTACAGAAGTTTGTATATGGGTGAAAGGCAGATATTATGCCATTTTGTATCAAGGACTTAAATATCCTTGAATTTGGGAATCCCCACAGAGTCCTGGAACCAATCCCTTGTGGACACCTAGAATTGACTGTCCACTTGGATGTAGAGAGAGGGGTTTGATAGACAGGAAGATCCCTGAAGATCTCCCCCAAAAAGTGACAGCTGAGCAGAGATCTGAAGAAATTGGAGCTCTCTGCGTGAGTGTGTGCTTGATTGTATTCAACTCTCTGTGACCCCATGGACTGTAGCCTGCCAGGCTCCTCTGTCCATGGGGATTCTCCAGGCAAGAATGCTGGAGTGAGTAGCCATTTCCTTCTCCAAGGGATCTTCCTGACCCAGGGATTGAACCCATGTCTCCTGTGTCTCCTGCATTGGCAGGTGGGTTCTTTACCACTGAACCACTTGAAAAGGCCCATTGGAGCTCTCTAGGTGTGGGGATGGGGTGGATTTAGAAGGGGGAATCAGTCCTGAATATTCATTGGAAGGACTGATGCTGAAGCTGAAACTCTAATACTTTGGCCACCTAATGCAAAGAACTGACTCAATGGGAAAGACCCTGATGCTGGGAAAGATTGAAGGCAGGAAGAGAAGGGGATGGCAGAGGATGAGATGGCTGGATGGCATCACCCACTCAATGGACATGAGTTTTGAGTAAGCTCCAGGAGTTGATGATGGACAGGGAGGCCTCGCGTGCTGCAGTCCATGGGGTCACAAGGAGTGGGACACCACTGAACTCAAGTGAGGAGGGAAAGGCACGGATTCCAGGCAGGGAAGTGAATCTTCCCAGCAGTCTGGCTCCAGGGTGAGCTTGCATATGGAGATTAGTCCCTGAGACCCAGGGAGTGGGATGGCTCCCTGAGGCCAGGCGGAGGGGTAAATGAAGCAAAGGAGAGTTACCTCTGCTCAAAGAGCAGCACCCAGAAGGCAGACCATCTCTTCTCTCTTTCCACTGAGATTCCAGCAACCTCTATTTTGAAAACAAGACTATTTTTGTGCTCTCGATATTTTCTATGATTGGTTACTTTCTGTTTCTCTTTGATGTTTAAAAAAATGCCTTTTGAAAATTCCTGCCCGATTTAACTGTGCCAAGGAAGTCGGGGTGGGGGGAGAGGAGTGAATTGTTTCCTTAGTAAAACCTGAAACTGGAAAAAAAGGGGAGGTAGTGATATGGATATGCAAGATGTCTATAAATGTGTGTGATCCTGTGAGCATATGTGCGTGTCTGTGTGTGTGACCAGGGCTGAGGTGGAGAGTGGAGGTGGGGGAAGGGAGGGGATGATGGGGCAAGACCTGGAGGGAGGAGGGGAAGTGGTTCACTGCTGCTGCTTGGCCAGTTATTAAAGAGAAACAACATTCCCAGCAGGAGGCAGAAGGGCCATAAAACCAGTGGCTCCACAATTTATGATGCTAACTGAGATTCCATAGTTGGAAGCAAGACTATCCCCTGAGCATCAAGGTCAACAAGCCAGCAATGCCCAGGCTCCCAAAGAGCTCCCCAGTGCCCCCCTATTAATCAACCCATTGCCGAAAATGCAGCAATGAGCTCTCCTCTGGAAACATCATTAATAAGCAGGGACAGGCCAAATTGCTAAAAATTCCAGGATAAGGGCAAGAAGGCAAGGAAAAAAAATATTTATGTACACATATGTGCGTGTTTGCATACAGGGTGTAGCCTATTATGCATACTGGGTCATCTATTACTGAGGTCATATACAAGCGTGTCTATTCATTTTCCATATATTTTATATTCTAGGAGAAATTTTCAAGCTTTAGAACCTTGCCAGATGGAATTAGAGCAATTGTTCTTCTGCGGAGACTTTGGGAAATTAATGAGGTCCTTACGCAGAGCCATGAGAAAACAGACATTTTTTTCTCTAAGTGCCCAGTTTCCAAAAATACAAGCAGCCAGGATCCCAGAGAGAGCGATCAGTTTAGTGGCTAGTCTTGAGGCCCATCAGTGGCCCCAGTGTATCTTCTGGGTTTATTGCACTTCTGAATAGAGCTTTAATCAGCTTAGCTTAGCCTGGTTGCTGGGGCAGCAGGGGCGACTTCAGGCAAAGGGCATTTTCCTACAAATCCTCTGGACACCATCTTCTCTGCTCGGAAAGAAATGGATCATTCTTTCTCCAGCTCCATCCCGGAGCCCAGAGCTTTAACTCTCTTTTGTGTTTCCCAAGAAAGCAGGGAGGAGACCTTTGCAATTCGAATCCCAAAGAGCTTGCATTCTCTCTGTGTTTCAGGCTTACATACTGGGTGGGGGTTTGGACCCCAAGTTGGAAATCCCAGCCCCGAAAATGTGTTTCTGTTTTAATGTTCTATCGTCAAAACTTTCCCTGGGTGCTGTGTTCCCGTCGGAGACCACCCCGAAAATAGGAACTTTGTGCCACCTTTGTCACCCTCCAAGCCCCGAGGGACACGTCTGGCCGGTAGGGTGACCTCCCATTCTGACGGCTTCCCGCACAGATCGCTAGTGGTGGGGAAGGGAGCTCAGCTCTGGGCCCCCGCCTCCATCCGATGAGCCATCTGGGCCCAAGCTAAACCAAAAAGCTGGCTTGCTTCCTCCCTCTGCTCCACTCTGCCTCCAGTTTGGAACAGGAGGGGCTTTTTGTCAGCAACCAGCCCCAAAGGGTGTTTTCCTATTGCCCAACAGACCTCAGGAGCAGAAATGCAGTCTGTCTGCCCCGTTCCTCTGTCCCCTGCAGCTCTGTCTTCTGTTTGGGGATCTCTCAGAGGGAACCCAGGGAATTTATAATATGTTGTGTTTGGTCTGAACAACAGCAAATGACCCCGGGAAGATTTTAAAGGGCTCTTATTAACAATGTAGGGCAGGGCATATGTGTATTTTTTTTACACTGATGTGTATCCAGATGGTTTATAGAGGATTTTTTAAACTGCCCTTTATTGAGCATGTACTATATACCAGCACTATACATTAAATATTTATATCCATGATGCAATATGCTTTGATGAAATGAAAACTTTAAGGGGCATTTTCAGAACTAGTGAGTACAAGAGTTGGGGGTTTTAACTTAAGTCCATCGGATTCATAGGAGGTTCTGTGACTCCATGACTTAGTCTACATGTCATCCAATATCAGAACTTCCAATAAACAAGGTTAAGCTCACTAAGCTGACATTTTTGCAAGTGGACCACTGAACTTGTCAGTTGGTAAGTAGTAGAAAAGAGAAAAGAACTTTTAAGTCAGGGCTCTTTGTTCTGAATGATGAAAAAGATGAGAGAGGAAAGCTTTTCTCCTTCTGCTCCAGTCTCAGCAGAAAGTACTCACGTTCCTCATAGAAGTAATGCGGGTCTACTCAGTCATGCCTGACTCTTTGCAACCCCATGGACTGTAGCCCACCATGGGATTTCCCAGGCAAGAATACTGGAGTGGGTTGCCATTTCCTACTTCAACCTTCATTGAGCAAATGCAAAAGGCACTTACTGAAGGACCAGCAATGAGATTCAGGCATCCCATCATCCTAAATGTGCCCTGGGCAGGAGTGACCTGAGCTAGGAGGATGGCATTTGGAGGACCAAAGGCAGACTGTAACCAAGAACCAAGTTCAGCACTCACGCCAAGATCAAGTGCCTCGCTCGTTGTGGGAGTCTAAGAGTCCCAGTTTTCTGCACACATGGACAAGGTGAGGACCGCTTCCTGGGCTAACATGCCTAGGTATGGCTCTTGATTCGCAGAGGTCTCAGAGAGAAAGAGATTCAGGCTGCTGAACCAAGCAGGATGGGGCAGACGGTGGCTGCTGGGGATGTTTCTTTTGTGATCTTATTACACTAGGGAAAGACCCACAGTGCTCCTAATGGCCCCTGAGATGGGAGGTCTGTTAGCTGAATGGATGCACTTTGTTTTTAATTAAAAACACAGACACCCTGGACCTTAATAAGATGAACTAAAAGTGAGGAACTCACAACCAACCTTCAAGGCAGCTTTAGGAAAACTGAATTTGAGTCTGCCCTTAACAGTTTCATGACCTCGAACAAGCTGTGTTATCAGGCTGTGCTTTTCTTTCACCATTCATGTGGCCAGCAGTTAATAATTCTTGTTGATCTACATTGCTATACATATGGGCTTTTCCAACCCAGCTCTGAGTATAGACTTCAGCTACCATAGGACTGTCATTATTCATACTGAGCCTCAGAAAGAGGGCAAGGAAAATTAATCCTCACTGAGAATTTACTCTGTACCAGGTACCATATCAGATACTTTGCAAGCACTAATCCAGCTTCATCCTCATCCTGCATATCTTCAGCTCTGTGTATAAATAAGTTTCAGAGAAGTTTTGAATGCTATCTGATCGCAGACAGCTCTGAAGTGAAGCTTATCTGATGCTATGCTCAAACTCTCTCAGACTCTTGCCGTCACACTTAGACATTTTTACACTCACATCAGAAACAAGAGGTGACTTCTTTTATTCTTCATGGTGTGTATGTGTGAGCTCTCAGTCATGTCTGACTCTGCGACCCCATGGACTGTAGCCACCAGGCTCCTGTCCATGGGATTTCCCAGGCAAGAAAACTGGAGTGGGCTGCCATTTCCTTCTCCAGGGGCTCTTCCCAACCCAGGGATCAAACCCACGTGCCTGTGTCTCCTGCACTGCAGGCAAATTCTTTACCACTGAGCTGTTCCCGCAACATTACTTTTATTTGCAAATGGATCCTGCTTGCTCACT
>SJYC01137427.1:0-27127 GCA_006408675.1 Madoqua kirkii
ATAAGAGACAGCCACGTGCCTGTGTCTCCTGCACTGCAGGCAAATTCTTTACCACTGAGCTGTTCCCGCAACATTACTTTTATTTGCAAATGGATCCTGCTTGCTCACTTGGGCCAGTTATTTTCAAAGTAATGTCTTCATGCCCAGTTGTTCATCCATCTCCACTCATCCAGGTCTAAAGGACTATAGAGGACACTTCTTCAATCTCACTTGACTCTAAATGCCCCAAATCCAACATGTCCTTGAGCTAAGGCCATAGAGTAGAGGAGGTGTGAGAGATGTTGACTGGGTGCAAAAGATAAACAGGTCTCACCTCCCATTCCCAATCCACTTCACGACTTCCAAATGTTTGGGCCATGGGTTGATTTTCCACCACTGGTGTTCATGGAAGTCCTCCCTTAGCCAGAGCCTGAAGCTCTGGAGCTGCCCAGAAGGTCCTAGGGTCATCAGTGGGGATAGCTTATGCAGGTTTGACAATTCAGAGGTGTAGCAGTTTCAGGAAGGGGAAATTAACTCAGTGCTTGTGTATCAAAAGTCAAGTGAGCCAAGTGGTTGTTGATCAATGAAAAAATGAATTACTCAGACTTTGAAGACAAAGCAAGCTGCTACAGGAGAGGAGACTTAAAAATCAAAACCTCTAAGCAGAGGTTTATAACTTTTTGGTACCGGGGACTGGTTTCATGGAAGACAATTTCCTGTGGACCGAAGTGCGGGAGGTAGAAAGGGGGAAATTGTTCAAGTGTATTACTTTATTGTGTACTTTATTTCTATTATCATTGCATCATCTCCACCTTAGAGTACCAGGCATTAGATCCTGGCAGCTGGGGACTCCTGCGCTAGGGACAAGTGGAGTCCTTCAGCTTCCCACTTTTTCCTTTTTTTTTTTTTACTCCTTTTACTGTCTCTACTCAAACCCATTTCCATGTGATGGAGCATCAGAGTTTCGGGTCCTGTGTCTATTGTTGCTGTTTAGTCACTAAGTCACAGCCAACTCTTTGTGACCCCATGGACTATAGCCCACCAAGCTCCTCTGTCCACGGGGTTTTCCAGGCCAGAACACTGGCACGAGTTGCCATTTCCTTCTCCAGGGGATCTTCCAAACCAGGAATCTAATCCATCTCTCCTGCATTGGCCGGTGGATTCTTTATCATTCAGCCACTAGGGAAAGCACCCCCTTCCATGTCTATTACTTCACTGTTAGTACAGAGAGACAACGTCTAACTCAAAGAACTCTTGCATTTTTAGCATTTGATTTCCTTTTTCTTGCAGGACCAAGGGCCCCTGCTTTGCTTGGCTCTATCCAGTTCTGTCTGGCTGTGCTCTGTCTTCTGAAATAACTTCCTTGCTTCAGTTTTCCTTCTCCTTTCCGAAGCCCGTCCCTTCCTGCTTCTCCTCTGGTTTTTCTAGTGAAGTCCATGATGCCAATTCCAGCTGTTTATTATCACCTCCCTCAGGCTTCTTGGGGTGAATGACTCAGCGCTCTGCCTTAATTTCTTTGTGTGTGTGTGTGTGTGTGTGTGTGTGTGTGTGTGTGTGTGTGTGTGTGCAAGAAACCAGATATTTGTTTAACATAGTCCCTGCAATGTCATAATCGCTAGATATTCCTGCATGCTTCCCTTAAGCAAGTTGCTCCTACAGTTCTCAAGTCACCGAGTAAAGAAGGCAGATTTTGAAATTAGAAGTAACTGGACTTGAATTCCATCTCTAACTGAACATCCTGGTTATTTAGCCTCTCCAAGCCTCAGTTTTTTCATCTGTAAATAAGGTTCATGGCATATATTTCTCAGGGTTATTACAAAGATAAAATAAAAAAACATGAATGAAAAAGGCCCATTGAAGTGCTTACCTACTGGATTTTTTTTTAACTCAAAACATATTATTTCTTTTTTGTCTCAGATATTCAGTCAGCAATTAAATCGAATGAATTCTTCCTTCCAAATGTCTTGCAAATGATCTCATTTCTACTCCTTTTTTAATCAAGGTCATAGTGCTTAGTTCTGAACTATTAAAATACTCTTCCGAGTGATTTTTTTTTCAGCTTCTCATCTTCAACTTTTTGTATTAGATTAATTTCTCTAAATTATGCATTCTATTCCTGCTCAAAGATCAGCACCCAACCCTTCAAGGTCACTCTTAGCTGCAGGTCTGAGTTTTATCCTTGCGGATTCAGCTCTCCCCACCCAGTTCTCTGAGCTAGCATCTATCAAAGCATGGTGCCCAGATTGCCTCTGGGCCAAGCACACCTAAGGCATGCTGTCAGAGACACCCCCGACCAACCTCAAGAAATTTACCCTGGTATCTAGACTTACCAGAATCTTGGCCCATCTTGCTCTCCTTACTTCCCATTTTATCTAGTCTTATTTTGCATTCCAGAATCTTCCATCTTAAAACACTGAAATGGGACTTCCCTGGTGCTTCAGTGGTTAAGAAGCCTCCTTGTGACGAGGGAGACGTGGATTCAATCCCTGTCGGGGAACTAAGATTCCACACGCCATGGAGCAACTAAGCCCAAGCAGCACGACTTCTGGGCCCTCGTGCTGCAGCTGGAGAGACCACGCACTCAGCAAAGACCTGATGCAGCCGAATTAAAAAAATAATAATAAAATACAGGATATTATCGTTAAAGGAAAAGAATAAGCACTGAAATGTCACCAGATAAAGAACCTGATTATTTGATCCAGGGAGACTAGGGTTTGAATCTCAGTTTTAAGGAGTAATGTCTATAAAGTCACTTATCTCCCAGTTATCAGTATAAAATGAGGATGACGACACCCATATTAGATAATATTGGGGGGACTACATAAGAGCGCAGGGTCAAACTACCCACTGCTCAGTGGAAAACACCCAGCAAATACTCACCCCTCTTTCTTTCTACTCTCGTGTTGCCTCTTGTCCCTCAGACAAGGGGTTGCATCCTCACGGTTCTCCACTTTGTGTCTCTCCTTTGCTTCACCAGCTCTCTTTTTCTCGTGTTCTTCTTTTTTTCCTACTAACTATTTATGTTAAACCAATCCACTCTGTGGGCTTCCCTCATAGCTCAGCTGGTAAAGAAGCTGCCTGCAATGCAGGAGGCCCTGGTTGGATTCCTGGGTCTGGAAGATCCGCTG
Source organism: Madoqua kirkii (assembly GCA_006408675.1). NCBI lineage: Eukaryota > Metazoa > Chordata > Mammalia > Artiodactyla > Bovidae > Madoqua > Madoqua kirkii. Next base: position 3,108 of record SJYC01137427.1, read on the forward strand.
GAGAAGGAATAGGCTACCCACTCCAGTATTCCTGGGCTTCCCTGGTGACTCAGCTAGTAGAATCCACCTGCAGTGCAGGAGACCTGGGTTCAATCCCTGGATTGGGAAAATCCCCTGGAGAAAAGAAAGGCTAGCCACTCCAGTATTCTGGCCTGGAGAATTCCATGGACTGTAGAGTCCATGAAGGGTCACAAAGAGTTGAACACAACTAAGCAACTTTCACTTTCAACCCACTCTGTAATGACAATGGGAAAAAGAGAACTCAGAGTAAACATTTTATATTTTTGGACACTAAGTAGCATATAACCAAAATGTACAATGAAACAACTACAGAAATAAGAAGGAGACATCGATGAAAACACTTTCAGAGGATCAGGAAACATAGCCTCATCTTCCTCAGCCCAATATGCCTTTGCAGGAAATATACATAGGCTCCAATTAGAAAATACTGGTTTTGTAAAATATTGATGGACCGTCAAATAGCATCCGTTAGCCAACACAGAAACTCTCCATAAGGAACAAACTCAAAAATCAAGCAACAGCAAAAAACCGTGGGCACTATTCAGATCCCAGCTCATGTTCTTCCTCTTCTCAAGGACTTTCTAAAAGCCTTCTCCTAGGGCTGCAGGCAGCGTGGACATGATGGCTTTTCTGAAACCCAGTTGGCCTTGCCTCTCATTGGGAGGGCTGCCATGCTCCCTAAGTGCACCTTCTCCCTCGTGTTTCACCTTAAACAATTGCAGGAAGTTTGTTTCCTTAATTCATGGATCCATTTGCCCATGTGGCCATTCATTCCCTGATACATTCATTTAAGATATTCACCTACTGAAAATAAATAACCACCCAACAGCATCCCTGGCAATTAATGCTTACTCCAGAAAGCATCCTGGATCCGACCCATGGATGTTGTGCAACTCAGCAACTCAGTGGTATAAACATCTCATATTGGGCAAGGTGTTCTACAGATTTTAAGTTGTTAAGAAAAGCAAATTAGGACACAAGCTTCTTGAAGGAGTGGAGAATGGGGTTAGCGTCACATCTCTGATTTTGAGATGTGAAGGACAACTTCACTCCTGGCCTCTTCTCTGGAGCCCTGTGGCTCCAAGGCTTCCATGTTGTCTGTCATCAACCCCTGAATGAACATGAGAAGACCTGGTGGCCATAGGTTCTTGGCCGGTCTTTCCATGATTCCATCTCACTCCTCCTCACCTGCCTGCCTTCCCTCCGTTGGCTGCCCTTGCCTCTCCAGCCAGGACCAGCCTCACCTGGAAGGACCTCAACATCTGGGATCAGGCCTCCAGTCCTCTGTGTCTGGTCCTCCTAGCTTTTCCCAGGTGGTATGTCTGATGCTCACCACCTGTAAATATAGCCTTGTCTCCCTTGAGTCAGCTCTAAACAAGGCAGACTCAACCTCACTGGGGAGTGGGCTCTGCAATGAATTTTGCATTCTGACATCCAACTTTTGCTACTGGGTTCCATGTTATCCATTTGGTAAATAATTAACCATCACCTACTAAGTTGGTGTCAAGGATCTTAAATTCAGAGATGAATAAGACACAACATATGCCCTTTACAGAACTATTAGAAGATGTCCTTAGTGGTCCAGTGGATAAGAATCTGCCTGTCATTGAAGAGGACATGGATTCAATCCCTGGTCCAGGAAGATTCCACATGCCACAGAGTAACTAAGCCTTCAACCCACAATTACTGAGTCCGTGGCTGCAAGGAAGAATAGCCCCTACTCACTGCAACTAGAGAAAACCCTTGGCACAGCAACCAAGATTCAGTACAGCTAAAAATAAGTAATTAAATTTTACAAAAAGTAACTATTAAATTAGTGGAAAAGATCAAATATTTTGTAAATAATAAGCACAATACAACCTGATTACCTGTATTACTTATACAACTCAGACAATGAGACATACAAGTTCTTGGGCTTCTTTTGCCAGTTAGTAGCTACATCTTCTCCTAATCCTCATGCATTCTTTCACTTTACAAGTGTTTATTAAGGACTGAATATATCCTAGGCCTTAGGGAAGAAAAGCTATGACCAATCTAGACAGCATATTAAAAAGCAGAGACACTACTTTGCTGACAAAGCCCATCTAGTCAAAGCTATGGTTTTTCCAGTATTCATGTATGGATGTGAGAGTTGGACCAAAAGGAAAGCTGAGCACCAAAGAATCAATGCTTTTGAACTGTGGTGTTGGAGACTCTTGAGAGTTCCATGAACTGCAAGGAGATCAAACTAGTCAGTCTTAAAGGAAATCAATCCTGAATACTCATTGGAAGGACTGATGTTGAAGCTGAAACTCCAATATTTCCACCTGATGTGAAGAGCTGACTTAGTGGAAAAGACCCTGGGAAAGACTGAAGGCAGGAGGAGAAGGGGATGACAGAGGATGAGATGGCTGGATGGCATCACTGACGCAATGGACATGAGCTTGAGCAAGCTCCAGGAGTTGGTGATGGACAGGGAGGCCTGGAGTGCTGCTGCCCACGGGCAGCAGCTGAGCACAACTGAGTGACTCAACGGACCTGAGGGCTGCAGTAATGAAATCACAGACACACTTTTCACTCTTAGAGTTTATAGTCTAGTGAGAGATGGAGATAAAAAAAGGTGTTAGTTGCTAAGTCGTGTCTGACTCTTTGCAGTTTCACTGACTGTAGCCTACCAAGCTCCTCCATCCATAGGGTTTCCCAGGCAAGAACACTGGAATGGGTTACCATTCTTTTCTCCAGAGGATCTTCCCAACTTAGGAATTGAACCTGGGTCTCCTGCTTGGCAGGTAGATTCTTTGCTGTCTGAGCTAGCAGGGAAGCCCCACATAATTACAACTTGTGATGAATTTCAACATATACTTATTGAGGGCCTGCAGTGTCCCTGGCACTGTTCTAAACACTGTGGACATGGGGACAAAATGACATCCATTTAGAGAAAAGTAAGGATCTCAGCCACAAAAGCTGAGAACAATCTTGCCCCAGTGTGAGATCACTTTCTAAGTTAAATAACCCCAGACCGGCCTTGGCAAAAGTGTACACAGTTAAGAAAAAAGATAAAAGGAACACATGTCCTCAGCTCAGTTCTCTATGAAGACACAGAAGAATGGGATGGGGTGAGTGGGAGGGAGGCTCGAGAGGGAGGGGGTATATGTATTCATATAGCTGATTCACTTTGTTGTACAGCAGAAACTAACATAACATTGTTAAGGCAATTATAAAACCAATTAAAAACAAACAAATAAAAGAGAACACGTGTCATAATTTAGGGGTCAGTGCTAAGGAAAAGGGCTTCCCAGGTAGCTCAGTGTTAAAGGATCCCCCTGCCAATGCAGGAGACACAGGTTCAATCTCGGGGTCAGGGAGATTCCCTGTAGAAGGAAATGGCAACCCACTCCAGTATTCTTGCCTGGAAAATCCCATGGACAGAGGAACCTGCCAGGCTACAGTCCATGGGGTCTTAAAGAGTCCAGCATGACTAAGTAACTAAGCATAGATGTACAGTAAGGAGTAAAAATGTAAAACAGAAAAAGAGGCCAATAGAATATTGGTAACATTGGAGAAGATGGAGTTTTATTGTTAAATAAGGAGGAAATGCCTCCCTGAAAGTGACTTTTGAAAGAAAAAAATCTTTGAAGCAGTGAGGTCACAAGGCCTATGGACGTTTGAGAAGAACATTCCTAGAAGAGGAAATGGCAAGTGGGAAAGGCTTGACGTGAGTGTATCTGAGTAAAGAAAATCCAGCACAGCAATAAAGACCTGCAGAGGACATCTCCCGGGGTCTAGTGGCTGAGACTCTGTGTTCCCAATGCAGGGGCCCCGGGCTGGATCCCTGGTCAGGGAACTAGAGCCTGCACGATGCAACCAAGACCAGGATCATCCAAATAAATTTTGAAAAATAAAATAAATGGAATTTGTTTTAAAATGTTTTAAAGCACGAGGACATTCATTTGACATGGGGCCTCTGTGGGGAGATAATCTTTAAGCTGAGATGGGAGACCAAGGCAGTGCTTCTCTGTTACATGACTATGTTCCTTTTAGGATTTCTGTTTCTGATTCTAACTGCTTCCTGTGCTTAGGACCCTTCCTGAGAAGCAGACCCCACCAATGGTGCCTGATGTCTCCCAGGTCTCTCCTTCCCAGAGCTCTTAACCAGGGCTCCAAACAAGGATGTCACTCCAGCGTAGCTGTGCCCACAGATTTCTGATCTCTTTGCTCACATGTCCGCTTTTTGCTCACAACCCCACAGTGCCCCACTGTAGAAATGAGACCACCCCGGGAACCTGAAAGAACTTCCCATGTCCGTGTGGACAACTAGGACCCCTCTCTCCATCAACAGTCAGCTTTCCGGCTGGGCAGGTTCCCTCCATTCTCATCCAGCACCAATTCCTCTTCCAGATGCCTCAGGCTTCTGAGGTCCCGGAGGCCTGGCAGCCAGTCCTGGCCAAGTTATGACACATTCACACTGCCTTGGAAAAGGCAGCAATATAGCTTCTGGAGACTCGATGATTTATGGGGCTTCAGTCTCCTTGGAAAGCCTACAGAGAGAAATGACAAAGGAACATGAGCTATGATGAGTTATATTCAGTTCTCTTTCGCCATTTACTAGCTATACATCTCTAGAAAAGTTGACTTCACTGAGCCTCGGTTTTCTCATTTGTAAACTGGGCATTCTTTCCCTACTTCACAGCTCTTGAAGGCTTCAATAAAAATAAATTAACTGAAGTATCTGACACCTAATACGTGTTCCAATGAATGTTTGTTGACTATGAAACTTCAATCCCCTCTTTGGTTTATGCCAGGAGTCAGCAATCTATGGTCTATAGGTCAAGTCTGGCCCATGGCTGGTTTTCATAAATAAAGCTTTACTAGAATAGAGCCACGATGTTAATTTGCATTGTCTATGGAAGGCTTTCGTGCTACAAAGCAGGTCTTGTGCCACAAAAACCACATGCCCACAAAGCCTTATTACCTGGTCCTTTATACAACAGATGTATAAATCTCTGGTTTATACCATCCTGGGACATCTAGCATTATGGTTAAGCACAGGCTCTGGAGTCAGGCTGCCTGTGTTTAAATGCTGATTTTATCACATACTAGCTTTGGAAATCTGAGCAAATTTTTTAACTTACCTGGACCTTAATTTCTACATCTGTATTAATAAAATGGGAATACTCATTTATCACATTTGGTTGATGCAAGGATTAAATAAGCCAGTCTAATACAGAGAATACACACTTGCCATGCAAACAGTTAGAGCTAATCAGCATAACAGTTACACTGTCAGTGTTATGTAATACTACAGATGGTATCCCAGGAGTTTCTCCATCAACTGGAGCTAGGAATAGTTTGCAGAATCAACCTGAAGCCCAAGGATCCTGCTTACTGTGCTTATTAGGCATATAAACATCCCTCAGGGTGGCTCATACATGGCCCAAAACTCCAGATCTGATCCCACTCTAATTCTTCCCGTGGATGCTTGTCATCTTCTCCCTTCTGGAACCTGGTTGCAATCTGGCCTGAAGAGTCAGGCCTCCAGATGAGGACCTCTTTGCCTTGCTTCAAGCCCAGTGAGGTGAGTCACTTACCAAGTCACCCTGAAGTGAAGGGCCTCCTTACTAGCAAAATGTCCTGGGCTTAGCGGAGACTCTTTGTGACCCCATGGACTGTAGCCCACCAGGCTTCCCTGGCCATGGAATTCTCCAGGCAAGAATATTGGAGTGGGTTGCCATTCCCTTCTCTAGGGGATCTTTCTGACCCAGGGATCAAACCTGAGTATCCTGCTTTGCAAGCAAATTCTTTACCATCTGAGCTACCAGGGAAGCCCTAAATCAAAACTATTGACGTGAGTGTGTCTGAGTAAAGAAAATCCAGCACAGCAATAAAGACGTGCAGAGAACATCTCCAGGGTCTAGTGGCTGAGACTCTGTGTTCCCAACGTGGATCCTTGGTCAGGGAACTAGAGCCAAAACTATTGTTTGTCCTTTTTGGAAGAAGGTTGTATAAAAAGTCTAAGTCATAAATTCAATCACATGGATTTACGTGCTGCTTCTATTGACAGGATCACAGCCTCCTGTTAGCAGATGAGAGTCTGCTAACTCTCAGAACCCCAGATTTCCTAAGACTTAACACTGCCCACATCGACAGGACAGATGTGTACACTTTTGAGCAGCTATCAAATTCCTGGAGATGACTCCCCATGTGAATCAAAAGCAGTTTGATTAAGAGCCAAGCCACCTGTGGGGAGTGTAGCAGAAAGTGCCGTCACCCCACCCTAAATGGATAAAGACATTCATGCTGCAAATCGGGGGTGCCCGCACACACCCCAGGTGTGGCAATATTAGGAGGCAATGGATCCACGTGACTGTTGAGTTGGTTTGTCTGAACCAAGAAAGTCTCTTTAGCAAGTATGGACACCTCCTTGAAAAGTAAGGATCTCAGCCACAAAAGCTGAGAACAATCTTGCCCCAGTGTGAGATCACTTTCTAAGTTAAATAACCCCAGACCGGCCTTGGCAAACTCTCCAAACAGTTGAAGGCATTTGCTAAGGAAAAAAATTCAATCAACTTCTCTTACTGATACCTTCTTTCTCCAGCTTTATTACCACCCCAGATGCAGAATTTAGGATTCTAAGGGCAAGAGAGTCCCAGTAAAGGGCTTCCCTAGTTCTAGAGCAGGGCTCTCCAGAAATCTGTGTTGACTTTCTGGCTGACTAAGCTTCACTTTCGGAGAAGGCAATGGCACCCCACTCCAGCACTTTTGCCTGGAAAATCCCATGGACAGAGGAGCCTGGTGGGCCGCAGTCCATGGGATCACACAGAGTTGGACACAACTGATGTGACTTAGCAGCAGCAGCGGCAGCAAGCTTCCCTTTGCACAAACCAAAGTCATTTATATATTACCTGATGCTATTCTATGAAGTGTTATTCCAAACCCAATTCCTCCAATGTCCTCTTTGCTAACAAGACCTAAATGTATCTAAATATAACATGCTGGTAGATTTCTTTCTGATGTCACCTAACTAGATTTTTCCATTCTAATTTAGACAGTGATGAGATCGAGGCTTTCATTGCAGCCTGTCTGTCAGTCCATCAGGCAGATTGGTAGCACATTTGCACCATACCAGCCAACCCACCACAAAGCTTGCCATGCCCCAAGGCAGCGTTCAATGTGCTCCAGAGCTTGACTGGGAGACTCAGGGGGAGCATGATGGAAGAGGGAATTACTCTTGCCAAATTTTGCAGAATTTTTAAAAGACATCAGATTTCCCACAAACTTGGGAGTCCTCAGAGTTGGAAATGAGATGCAGAGTGTCTCCTTACACAGATGCACACGTGTACCATCCCCATGCTGCCTCCGGGAGCTGGGAAAAGGCACGAACGGGCTGCAGTGTGTCCATCTAAGGACCACGGTTCAGGACTGGCTCTTGAATCCTCTCATGCCCGGAGGCTCCAGAAATCCAGACTGCAGAGAAGTGAAGGAGAACATAAAATCCAGAAGCCAAATTCTTTCCTGCCTCCTTCTTGATATTCAACCACTTGGCACTTGAAAGATGTTTCTCATTAGGGCTGATGCAGAAGCTGAAGGTAAGACCTAGATGGCTGAGTGATGGAAATACACTTCCCCATGGCAGGAAGATGGTCCGAGCCACCTTCCAAGGTTCTGTAGGAGATACCTTGGAGAGACACTGAGGGGGGACCACTCTTGAAAGCTTTGGAAGGTCTATGAGGCTCATGCCCAGTGCTGGCCTGTCTGCAAAACTGCTCCCTGCCCTTCTTCCTCGTCTGTAGCTGAGATGAAACTTCCCAGCAGCACGTCTATGAGAAGGCAAAGGGAAGATCAAATGAGGCAAATAAACCCCTCCAGTGGCTGCCACGTGGGGGTGACTCCACTCATGACCGAGCATGTTGCCCTGAGGAATGACATCACTGGGTAACTTTAGCCCCACATTGAGTCTGTCCCAGGTGTATACATTTCCCAAGTGCCTCTGGTGAGCTCAGAGCAGTGCAGGATGGTTTCTGGAAGAACCACCTGTTTTTTCTTTATCTCAGTTGATCTTCCCTTCAGCCTCTCATAGACATGCTGCTATGAAGAAGTTTCATCTTAAACCCAGAGCTAGGTTCCGGTGATACGGTGGTTAACAAAAACTAGAAAAAGTGTGTGTGTGTGTGTGTGTGTGTGTGTGTGTGTGTGTGTGTGTGTGTGTTCAGTTGCTCAGTCATGTCCGACTCTTTGAACTGTAGCTCTCCAGGCTCTTCTGTCCATGGGATTTTTCAGGCAAGAATACTGCAATAGGTTGCCATTTCCTCCTCCTCCAGGCGATCTTCCTGACCCAGGGATCGAACCTGAATCTCCTGTGTCTCCTGCATTGTAGGCAGATTCTTTACCACTGAGGCATCTTTACCCATTCTGAGAAGCCCAGAAAAATGACATAGATGATCTTCTTTGCAAAACAGAAATAAAGACACAGATGTAGATAACAAATGTATGAATACCAAAGGGGGAGTAGGGTTGGGATGAATTGGGAGATTGGAATTGACATATATACACTATTGAGACTATGTGTAAAATAGATAGGAAAGATGCCAAAGCTGAAACTCCAATACTTCGGCCACCTGATGCAAAGAGCTGACTCACTGGAAAAGACCCTGATGCTGGGAAAGACTGAGGGCAGGAGGAGAAAGGGGATGACAGATGATGAGATGATTGGATGGCATCATTGACTCAATGAGTTCTGAGCAAGCTCTGGGAGATGTTGAAGGACAGGGAAGCCTGACGGGCTGCAGTCCACGGGGCCCAAACAGTTGAACACAACTGAGCAACTGAACAACAGCCATAATATTGATAACTAATGAGACCCTCCTGTATAGCACAGGGAACTCTGCTCAGTGCTCCATAGTGACCTGAATGGGAAGGAAATCCAAAAACGGGGATGAGTGTAAACATAAAACTGATTCCCTTTGCTTTATAGAAGAAACTAATACAACATTGTAAAGCAACTATGCTGCAATAAAAATTAATTTTAAAAAACACAAGGCACATAGCTCAGAATCCAATAAAAGAGACCTGTATTCATCATATCCACAACTGAGCTTTTCCAAAGTGAGTGGCTGATGTATTTGAACAGAGAGGGGTGCTAGGCAAGATCTGGGAAGCAGAGCATCTTGGTTAAGCTTGGAGACATTGGAGCCAGTCAGCATGGGGTCAGATCTCAACTCTGCCTCTTTTGCTCTGAGAGAGACCTTGGCCAAACGATTTGGTCTTTCTGGTGCCTCATCTGTGAAACAAGGTTAATAATAGTACCTACGTCATGCAGTCTTTAAAGGATTAAGTGAGATCATATTTGTGAGATACCTGGACTGGTGCAAGGGGAGGATGGAGTGAAGGGACACTCGCTAAAGGGCCCTGTGGGGGTGAGCGGGCATCATTCTCACCCAGCTGATGCAAAGAGTAGAGTCCAGGGAGGTGACCAGAGTCCAGGGAGGTGACCTGACTTCCCCCAAGGTCACATGTTCTGTGTTGGGGGTGGCTACCCACGCTCCCCACCAAGCCCTCTGCTCCCTCCATCACCCCACCCACCAGCTTGGTAGAGGGACACACATCAGGGGAGGCCCAGCCCTGGGCACGGCTCACCGTCATCTCCACAGAAGCAGCCTCCCTATCATAACATATCTCTGTTTAAGAAACATAAACCACCCTTTGGCAGCTTCTCAAGTAAATGTCAGTGTCAATAAAGAGCTCCCACCCCTCACCCCTACTTTGCAGCCTGGACTGCAAGACCCAGCCTTATGGGGAAACACACGGGAGCTTACCCAACGGTTTCCCCAACAGCCATGCCAAAACTGGCAGGCCCCAAGGAGCCCAGACTGGTCGGGGGGGCAGGGCCCTCTCCTGGCTGCCCCATGCCCCCTCTGACCCAGCGCAGGCGGCCTCTCTCTGCTCCTGTCTGAACCTGCTGCCTGGGAGGAGCTGATGTCAATCATCCCCCCTGTGTAGCTGCAGGCCACCTTGGGCTCCCATCCCAGCCCTGCACAGGCCCTGCCTCCTCCCTGCTGGCATCTCTCCAGGCATGGCAGAGAGCCCAGCTTGGGAAAGCACTGGGCTGGCCCAGTGGTGAGTGTCCCGGCCGGGTAACCCAGCCCCAGCTTGACAAATAATATCTGCAGCTTGTCTAGCCTGGCAGTGAGAGCCTGGCCAAAGGGCCAAGTTCCAAGCTAGGTCTTCAAAGGACAGAAAAGACTCGAAACTACACGACAACTGGCCACAGATCTCTAGAGTTATCCTAAGAAGAAATCACACTCGGTTCCCCAACGGTGAGTGTCAATGACTCCTCAAAAAACCATTTGCTGTGCCTGCCCTTCCATTTCTAATTAGCAAGCTCCTTGCACGCCTGGACTATCTTGAGGCCGGATCATGTTCAGATTCTCTTGTAAGGCCCTGCTGAGAAATACTCAAGGGCTCCTGAGGACAGTCAAGGTGGTGGGGAAGCAGGTGCTGGGCCCAGAATTGGCAGAACAAGCTGGAGGGCAGTCAGATTTAGCACCAGAAGACATAATAATATAAGAGCAATAATAATAGCTGATATTTTTACATTTTACACATGGGACTCATCAAAACCTTACAACCACTCAGGAAAGTTGATCTTGATAATTTCCACTTTATAGACAAGGAAGCCTGAATCTTACAGAGAAATGACTTGCCCAAGTCCATTCAGATGAAAATGGTAGGGACTTCTCTGGCAGTCCAGTCGTTAAGACTTTACCTTCCAGCACAAGAGGGCCTGTGTTCAAACCCTGGTTGAGGAGCTAAGACCCCGCATGTCTCTCACCCCAAAAAAAAACCTTTAATTTTAAAGCTGAAGTAATATTGCAACAAATTCAATAAAGCCTTTAATAGTGGTCCACACTAAAAAAAAATCTGAAAATAAAAAATTGATAATGGCAGCCCTCATGCAAACCCAATATGCCAAACTCCAGGGCAGACCCTCAATGAACAGAGGGAGCAGGAATCTCCCTGCTCCTCCTTGTGGACTATGGGGTCAAGGTTCTTCGAACTACGGAAACTAACCTCTTTGCTTCTGTTACTCTCACCTGGACCTCAAGAGTTTTAGATCCAATGCCAGGTGTATAAATTTGAGCTATCTTCATTGGGTGTTTGAAACTGACCAAATATTAGTCATTGGCCAGGTGTTAGAATGGGAGTTTTGTTGTCATATACGGAGATACTTCCCAGCCATGCCACAGAAGGACTACACGGCTTTGGGAATGTTCATATACTTCTTTAAGCTGTAGGCTTTGTAGCTACAAACCAGGGGTAGTTATTACATTTGTGAGCAAGGCAAGAGTGCAGACATAGTGGAGTGTACATCTGAAATGCAACAGTCAGCTAGACTGCAGACTCTGTGAAGGCAGGAAGCAAATATGTCTTGTCTTTGCTGTATTCATAGCATCTAGTCTTCCACCTGATACATAATTTGCTCAAAAAACTTCTGTTGAAGGACGACTATGCAATGATGCACAAATAAACATGTCAAGGGTTACAGGTACAACTAACAAGAAACAATGCATATGACCATGGATGGGGCATGACTAAGCAAGTTTGAGGACTTGTATGAAATAGACTGGTAAACAATCATTAAAGAGAAGGGGGCAACTCCGAATGTAACCATACAGAAAGGTCAGCAGAGTATATCAACAGGAAGATTGTACAGCAGTGTGCCCTTACAGTCACATTCTTGAAATCCATTTGAGATGAAAATTTCAACACAGATATAACACAAATGACCTTATAAATGAAACATGCACAGACTTGCAGACATAAAGAACAGACTTGTAGTTGCCAAGGGAAAGGGATGAATTGGGAGTTTGTTATCAGCAGATGCAAACTAATATGTATAGGATAGATAAATAACAAAGTCCTACTGTATAGCCCAGGAACTATATTCCATCTCCTGAGATAAACCTTAATGGAAAAGAACATTAAATATGTGTATATAGGGAACTCCCTGGTGGTCCAATAGTTAGTACTCTTCACTTTACACATATATATGTATATACATATATTCATATACATATATATATTTGTATATACATATAACTGAATCACTTTCTTGTGCAGCAGAAATTAACACAACATTCGAAGTCACCTATACTTCACAAATCATAAGTAAATAGCAAAATTTCAACAAGGAAGGACAAGTAGAGAAGGAAATATTGTTGTTGGTGTGGGGGTATTTTCACTTTTTACCCTGTGCATTTAGCATTGCTTAATTTGTTTCAACAAAGAACCTGGGACACTTTGCTTATTAAAAGTGCAATCAAACTTATTCTTACATCTTAGATAAGTGAATAGAAGACCATGGGCTTCCCTAGTGGCTCAGACAGTAAAAAATTTGTCTGCAACACAGCAAACATACGTTCAATCCCTGAGTCAGGAAGATCTCCTGGAAAAGGGAATGCCTACCCATAACAGTGTTCTTGCCTGGAGAATTCCATGAACAGAGGAGCCTGGCAGGCTGCAGTCCATGGAGCTGCAAGGAGTCAGACATGAATGAGCAACTAACACATTCATACTTTCAAACATTTTAAGCACCATGAATAAAGTAGGCCCCACAAATATTCAATCCGTTTCCGCCCTTGCTCCTAAAGAACATTTATCACAGCCCTGTATCGCTGTGATCAGAATGAGACATGCAAAAATATGTTAAGTTCTGCTTCAGTTGGTTTTGTCCCTCAATGTGTGTGGCCCCGAAAAATACGACAGCACCCAGCCTTCCAGAGTTTTCTGGCTTGGTCTTAAAAGGACACATGGGCTGAAAGCACAGCCACTGGTTTGCCCCAAAGCAGAAACAGAAACTTGGATGCTTTGGCCAAATGTGAAGTCAAAGGTTTGGGTGGGCTCCTGGGCCGTTTGTCTTAGAATTCTCTGAGGTTTTGGCCTGGCCTCAATGTAAAAGAACATTCATTGTTCCAAAAATCTTTACCAAAAATTATAACTTCAATTTAAGAAGCTGCAGGTCAAAGAGACAAGCAAAAAGGTAATTACTTAACAATGCAGGAGTGATCTCCTGAGTCTCAGGCCAGAGGGCTGAGCTCTTGGAAGAGCTGAGTTCTCCTACAGCTAGCGGGCCCTCCATTGACTGCATCTGTGTATCTAATTAACAGACAATTGCAGGACATCCCTGTCTCTGCTGTGTAGACCAAACTATCTCCATGCAGTCCCTGGATTTGGTATGGTGGTTACAGAAACAGGAACATAGGAAACAAACATTGAGGAGGTCCCTAATATGTTTCTGGAACTACTCTAGATATTTAATGGAGAAGATGTCTTAAAATTGTCAAAGCATCTTGTGAGGTAGATTAGATTCCCCCATTTACAGATGACTCAGAAAGGTCAGACACATGTTCCACAGGATTTAATGGAAAGACCAGAAAGGAAATTTTGGGTTGTCTTTCTCCAAAGCCCATCCCCACCCAACACAACACACCCAACATCTCTCTCTCTCTCTCTCTCTCTCTCTCTCTCTCTCTCTCTCTCTCACACACACACACACCTCTTCTCACTGTAACTACTTACTCAACCAGAGCAGGTGATCATGGGTGATATTTTATACCCAATGTTTTATACCCTCTGAGAAAACAACAAACCAAAAAACACTGTCATCCTTCTCTCTCTCTCTCTCTCTCTCTCTCTCTCTCTCTCTCTCTCTCACACACACACACACCTCTTCTCACTGTAACTACTTACTCAACCAGAGCAGGTGATCATGGGTGATATTTTATACCCAATGTTTTATACCCTCTGAGAAAACAACAAACAAAAAAACACTGTCATCCATCACACTGCATATGAAACTCTGATAATTTTCATATTGTTTTCAGAGTCCCTTGCATGTGTGCATGCTAAGTTGCTTTAGTCCTGTCCAACTCTTTGTGACCCTATGGACTGTAGCCTGCCAGGCTCCTCTGTCCATGGGATTTCCCAGGCAGGAATACTGGAGTGGGTTGCCGTGCTCTCTTCCAGGGAATCTTCCCGACCCAGGGATTGAATCCGTATCTCTTGTGTCTCCCGCATTGGCAGGCAGTGCCACCTGGGAAGCCCTTGGAGTCGCTTAGGTGTTTATAATCCTGATCTCCTTAAACCAATAGTCAGGCACTGTTCAACATTTGATGTATGGCATTGGCCGGGAGCAAGTCCCCCAAAACTTCACAGCCTCGTAGGTGACTGTGCCGAACCATAGCAGGCACCATTTTTGCTTTTCCTTCTTTTTTAAAAATTTACTGATTTGAATTCATCAGGTCTTTGTTGTGGCACACAGGCTCCAGAGCTCACAGGCTCAATAGCTGCAGCACTCAAACTCAGTTGCCCACGGTGTGTGGAATTTTAGTTCCCCAATCAGGGATCCAGCTCTTAGCCCCTGCATTGGAAGATGGATTCTTCACCACTGGACCACCAGGGAAGTCTGACTTTTCCTTCTTCTTAGGGACTATGTGTGGGAGGCAGATTCAGTTGCTCAGTTGTGTCTGGCTCTTTTTTACCCCAGGAACTATATGTCACCCACCAGGCTCCTCTGTCCATGGAATTTTTCAGGCAAGAATACTGGAGCAGGTTGCCATTTCCTACTCTGGGGAATATTCCTGATCCAAGGGTAGAAACTACCTCTCTCATGTCTCCTGCATTGGCAGGTGGATTCTTTATCACTAAGCCACCAGGGAAGCCCCCATACTACACTTGATTTTAGCCAAAAGTTTCTTCTTAGGGACGATCAGAGCTTATAAGTTCCCAAGAGAGCATCAGCTCCAACACCTGAAACTACAAATGAAGAAACCACGCAGAGGAAGAAAGTCCTTTTTTTTAACATCAGATGGCAAGTCTGTGGGTGATTCTGGAGTGATGTATCCTCCGTGGCTCCCTGACTTTGAAGAGCTAATGTCTGCAAGCCAATCATATGTGCATTTTAACAGCTTTGTTGAAATAAAAGTTACGTAACATTGAAGTCACTTGTTTTAAGTGTATGGTTCAATCACCTTTTGTACATTTACAAAGCTGTACGATAACTGCCATCTAATTTTAGAACATTCTATCACCCCAAAATAGAAACTTTGAACCTGCCTACAGTCACTCTTCCTTCTTACCCCAGCACCAGATAATTACTACTTTCTGTCTGTATATTTGCCTTCTCTGGACATTTCATATATGTGAACCCATTTTGGGCTGGCCAAAAAATTCATTCAGATTTTTCTGTAGGATTGTATGGAAAAACTGAATGGACTTTTTGGACAACACAATACAATATGTGGTCTTATGTGTCAGGCTTCCTTCACTTAGCATGACATTTAGAGGTTCATCCCCATTGTAAACATTCACGTTCCATCCATTTTTATTAGCAAATAGTATTCCATTAAGTAAATGGCCATATAGTACCATCTACTTGCCAGTTAATGTAGATCTGGGTTATTTTCACTTTGGGTCTACTGTACTTTGACTCACAGTTCAACCTCATGACTGGTGATGTGCATGACATATATTAAACATCTAGACTCAGTTGAAGAAGTGCCCTTAATGATTAGTGATGTCTGCCCCAGGTCAGAGAGTAGAAAATTGAGGCATGCATGCAAATCATAATTACATCATTTCTTGTCCTAAATGGGATAGTCACATTTCTCCCAAGAAAAGAGTTTTAAAAAGGCAAGACATTGCAACTAGGAAGAATCGCCTCATTTTTGGTGAAGAACATACCTTGTAGGGTACATTTTATTATTAAACAACCAGTGGTCTTTAGCATATTTTTCCAGAAAGGCAATGGAGCCACACTGTCGTGACTTCTTCAGGCCAGCTCCTTACCAGGCTCAGGATTGGCATCGTTTATGAGGCCAAGGGTTGGTGAACGCAGCCACAGTTAAGGCCCCAAGTGGCTGATGAGTTAGCATTCCTGGTGATCATATCGACAGCCAAGATTTTTTTTTTTTCTTGAGTAAAAGTCAGAAGGATGGTTCTTTACTTTCCTCTTGGGAACAGAGAATTAGGCTTAACTCTTTCAAAACTCTGAGCTTGCTGTTCTCTTTGCATTGTTGGCCATGAAAAAAAAATGGGAATTTGAGCTGGCTTGATGGAAGAATGTAGAAATCGTGGTTTATATGAATACGCCCCAAACAAAGAACCTGGTGTCACTTTAAGAGCATGTAAAGAAAACATTGTTGATGTCGGAGGGGGGAAAATGGGAGGGAGAAATCAAAGTATTAGAGAAGGGTGAAGAAGAGGATAAGGCAGAAATTTATAAATGAAGAGTAACATAAACCATAAATGTTAAACTGGTGATTTGTTAGCCAAACCCAGACCGCAACAATCTCTCTACTGTTCAAGACTGTTTTTCAAAAGGAAATTAATTTAACACTTAAAAATCAGAAAATTTGGTATAAATTTCTGAGTTTCCTACTTGTTAAAAAAAAAGAAAAGGAAAAGGAAAAAGGAAGGAAGAAAAAGGTAGAGAGAGAGGGGAAGAAAGAATGGAAGGAAGGAAGGCTGGCAAACATCTGCTATAGCAGAATAATGGCTGCTCCCTGAGTCTGGGGCATGGATGCTCCAGTTTGCCACAGTCCCCACCATACCCTTTTGATTATATTCAGCAAGCTGACAAGTTTGTGAGACCCTTTGCATCTGCAGTGCCTCATATAACTATGTTTACATTGGCTCAATCATCCCAGACATCCTGCTGGGCCCCTGTGTTTACCACCTCTCTTTCAGAAAATGAAATGAAATTCATAGAGATTAAGCAACTTGCCCTAGCTCACCATCAGGAAGAGTGAAAGTTATTGCTCATCTCAACAGAGCTACTGCTTTTTCCAGTATATCACACCTTGGCAAGCAGAAAAAAGAACTGATTAAATATAAAGCAAAGAACGGAGCAAAACTGAAAGTAAAAACTGGGGTAGAGGAAGAAGAGGGAGTTTTTTTTTAAGGACTGTTTAATGAGTTAATTGAAAATGAAGCTAGATCACGGACTTACCCAATGAAGGGCTGAACACAAGCCTAGTTGGACACACATATTCTTTGCCCTCTTTTCTAGAAACAAGTCCAGGCCTCCCAGACAGAAAATGCTTTTTTTTTTTCCTTGACTCATAAAGGCAGCTCTGAAAAAGCATTTGGGAGTGGCTAAGGAATAAAATAACTTGTTCAAATTAGCAAACATTTTCCAAGTATTTCTTAAAGAGTTTCCTACATATCATTCCCAAACCTCACACATTCGCAGCGTCTCCAGGTGGCTCCAGAAATTCAGCTCAGGCCACAGTTGCTATCTGGTGGTATAACCCATCTCAAGGACTGATCCCAAAACTGTCAGTTGTCAGAGATCATTGGGGCAGCTTAAGACCCTGCTGCCCACTTTGTTACCCTCTGCCAGAGAACCTGAGATCTCCCCTGAGAGTTACCACGTGTACAGAAATAGACGAGAACAGAGAAAACAAGCATTTCTTTTTGCAACTTGGAGATCTATTTCTGGGGTTGAACAGAAGCCATTAAAACATTCCCATGACTCTATGCCAAGCCCCCAAATTGCTAATGACAGACATGCTGGCTCGAAGGGAGTCATTGCTGGCAAATAGCCCTTTGGTATCTTGTTAACAGTAATAACCCTGAGCCTTTCATTGAAAGATCTCAAAGCACAGGGCAAGACTTAATTGATGCCCCCCCTTAACTCTGTCCCTGGAAAAGGTAATTATCACTCTAACCCTCAGACAGTTTACACAGGGGTTAAATGAGTGACAGAGGTTGAATGATTTATCCTTGTTTCATACTCTAAGTTGAAAGGAAAAGTATAAATAATGTCATAACTTGGGGTGAACTCAGATATGCGAGTTGGAACCAGTGAAAGAGTCGAAGCAGAAAAAATGAGAGCCTGACATGATTATAGATATCTCTGACTAGTAGCCCTGGACAAGCATCACGTTCAGAGGTGCTGACCCAAACTGGGTTTACCCTAAGGATGTTAATCCTAACTACCCAGTCTAGGTTAGAAGGAGACATATCAGAACCAGAGTCCTGGAAGGGTTGTTGTTGTTCAGTTGCTCAATCATGTCCAACTTTTTGTGACCCTGTGGACTGCAGCACTCAGAATTCCCTCTCCTTTACTACCTCCTGAAGTTTGCTCAAACTCATGCCCGTTGAATTGGTGAACAATCTAACCATCTCATCCTCTGCCATCCCCTTCTCCTCGTGCCCTCAATCTTTCATGGCATTAGGATTTTTTCCAGTGAGTTGGCTCTTCGCATCAGGTAGTCAAAGTATTGGAGCTTCAGCTTCAGTATCAGTCCTTCCAATGAACATTCAGGGTTGATTTCATTTAGGACTGACTAGCTTGATCTCCTTGCAGTCCAAGGGACTCTCAAGAGTCTTCTCCAGCACTGCAGTTTGAGAGCATCAATTCTTTGGCACTCAGCCTTCTTTAACTTGGAAGGGGGACACCCTCAACATTGTGTATGCAATTTCCAAAATGAAAGTTCATGCTTGGTTGCTTGGAGAAAAATAAGGGTCTTATCTCCCTGTCAGAGAAGTGAGGCAAGAGCTAGACATGGATCTGGCCCCCAAATAAATGAGGGCTTCATCCCAGTGGAGGATGTGAATTCCAGGCATGGAATCCAAGGTAGCCACCTGAATCTAGAACCTAAGCCACTATGGAGATGATTACCACTGACATCACAAACCTCTCCTTTCTTCTGTAAATCCTCATCTCAGTAAGTGGGACCTCTCCTCACTCATGTGCCACAACCAAGGTGCAAGGGTGCATCTTCTCCACTGCTTTTAATGTATGACCGCCACCCTCTGATAAAACAACATATCTCCCAAATCAGTATTCTTAGCACCATCCCCACATGCTTTAACTTATTTAAGACTCCATCAAATTTCCTCTGGATTACTTTAGCAATCTCCAATTTCTGTTGCTTTTACACCTTCTTGAAGTCAGTTGTTTATGATACTATCCATGGAATATTCCTGAAACACAAATATAGTCATGGCATTTATAAATTGCCCTTAAACCCTTCAACTTCCCTTCCACTTGGAAAAGTGCAAAACAAAACTGCCAATCTAAAATTCTGTACTAACAAAATTAGAGATGATATGAGGTAGGAGGTGGGAGTTGGGAGGGGGTTTCAGGATTGGGAGCTCGTGTACACCTGTGGCTGATGCATGTCAATGTATGGCAAAACCAATACAGTATTGTAATGTAGAATAAAGTAAAAATAATTTTTTTTAAAATTAAGAAAAATAAAAATAAAGATGAAATAATGTTTCAGATAAATGAATAGCTGAAGCAATTTATCACCAGCAGAACGTCCACAAGAAATATTGAAAGTTTTTCAGATAAAAAGAAAATGGTACCAGATGAAAACTTGAATCTATACAGTAGGAATGAAAAGCATTAGAAATAGTATACATCTGAGCAAACATTAAACACCTTTGTTCTCATTTTTTGTTTCTTTAAAAGACATATTTTTAAAGTAAAGATAATACGACTTACAACAGATGAGTAAATAACTGAATGAGAGCAAAACTGGGAGAAAATCAATGGAAGTGTGTGGTTGTACAATTCTTACATTATTCAATTAATTACATACGATACTATTTAAACGGAGAATGAGATACACTAAAGAAGCTTATGGTATTCCCTAGAGCAGTTAGGAATAATAAAAGCAAGAAATAGCTAATAAGCTAATAGTGGAAATAATAGGATATTAATAATTAACACAGAAAACACTAAGACAGGAGGCAAAAAAAGAAAGAAAAAAAGAACATATAGGACAGACAGAAAAAGAACATTACATATCTAAACCTACCATATCAGTAATTATACTGAAGTTTACTCATCTTGACACTCCAAAAGAAGGCATTGTGGAAGGAGGTAAAAAAACAATACCCAAATATATGACAATAGGACAAAGCCCACTTTAAACATAAAATCACAGGTAAGGGAACGAAAAGTCATGTACCATGTCAATACTAAGAAACAAATTAAAATATCTATATTCATATTATACAATGTTGATTACAGGATAAGCAATATTATCAGAGATTAAATTTGGCATTCCATAATGAAAAACTGATACACATAGCCAGCAATCATAGCACTTCCTTAAAGTATATGCAACTTTAGGGAAAGTCTCCCAAAATATGTGCAAAGCCTCTAAACCGAAAACCACTGTGCAGCACTCAGAGATATGACAGAAGCCCTAAATAAAGCAAGAGATATACCATGTTTGTGGATTAGAAGAGTCAATATTGGTATAATAATTCTCCCAAGATCAGTCTATAGAGTCAACACCATCTCAGTCAAAACCCTCGAGATCATTTGCGTAGAAATCGACAACTGTTCACTAACCATGGGAGGATTTTGTGCTTGTCAGTAAGAGTCCAATAAGTATATACCAGTCAATAATTAAAGAAAAAAAGATACAATGACAGCAATAAAAATAAACTCACCAGAAAGTTAAAATAATTTCTGTGTAAAGGAAAGAAGAAGGTCAAAAATAACATTGTGAATTTAAGTATTTTGCACAAGACGAACTAAACTTTAAAATGAAAGTGGCAAATTACTTTGGGATAGCATTAAGGTTTGAGTGGACATAGGGCTAAAGACCTCAGCTAGCTTCACTAATAATAAAATTAATGAAGTCACTTTTTTGCACATCTGAGTACTTTGCCTATGAAAATTCAGATCTTACTCCTTGTTAACAAGATACCTGTGCTTTCACCCTTGAGGCATGAGGATCACTATGTTCTTGGAAGACCTGGTCCCAGGAGATGACTTGTGTGGCACAGTGAAGAACTGGCACTTGGGCCCAGGATTAAATTCTAATATAGAATATCACAGTGTTTGAAAGGGCCTGAAAACGTGTTTGTTCCTCTGAACTATAAAAAATTTCTGGTGGAGAATATTTTGGCTTCTAGTAAAACAGAAGTTCACTGCGTTGAATGGGAACTCGTTCCACTATCATCATGCTTTCTTAAGGTGCCCCCTGAACTTGTGGTGTTGAGGAATAAACACATAAATCCAAACGTAGTCTGCCCTAGGTCAAACACAGGGACTTTCACCTTCCTCAGTCTTGACACTACTTATAGCTGATTTTGCCTGGATTTTTACAAGCAATTTTTAAAATTGAGTTGCCATGTATGAATGAGATATTTTTTCCATCAAGAAAGATAAAAGACCACACTTAACATAAAAGCAGAAGTTTATATTTCTACTCATGAATTTTCAAGGCATTCACTTATATCTGTTTTTCTTAATGGATAAGGTCTTGCTTTAATGTGAATTCCGTTCACTTAGTGATATTGAATTTGTACCTTTGAAGGAACATTGGCAAAGAGCATGAAAACTCTGCTGACAGCAAAAGGAACACTTTGAGGAGGCTAGGGAACAATAAGGAACCACACAAGAAGTATCCTCGGGATGCTGACGTAAGAGGGCTTAGGGTGTACGTGAGCAAACAGTCAAGGATTCCTGGAGGAAAAATCACCATGAGAGACTACTGCAGCAGCTGCATCAGCCAGAACTTGAATAACACTTTCTTGTCCTCAGTCTTCAGGACCAAACTACAGCTTCCAAACTAGCTCTACAGCAGTCTCGGAAGAAAGATGCTAAGAAAATGGTATTCTTTGGCAACTGACTTGGTGCTGATGGAACTGCTTTCAAGATGTCTCACTCACATCACTGGCAAGTTGATGATGAGTGTCAGCCCAGAAACTCAACCCAGTCTGTGGTCAGCGGGCTTTGGTTCCTCTCTGTGTGAATCTCTCCACAGATGCTTGAGCTTCCTCCCATATGGTGGCTAAGTTCTGAGAGTGTGTGAACCTCTCCATAGATGCTTGAGCTTCCTACCAATATGGTGGCTAAGTTCCAAGAGTGAGAATCTCTCAGAGAGCAAAGTGAATGGCATGGCATTCTTATAATCTAACCTCGAAAGCCACATTGCATCACTTCTACTGTATTCCGTGTATTGAAGCAGTCAGAGACCCAGGCAGACTCAAGAGGATTTGACATAGATACCACCTCTTGATGAGGTAGAATTCCAGTGTGTCAGATGAGCCTGAGATACGGAAGATAAAGTGGCAACTATCTTTTGAAGACATAAAATGCCACATGAAATGATTTTAGGGACTGTCTTCTACCTTTCCACCCCTGTATACCCACTATAATGTGATTATTTTACACATAGAAAACAACCAGATTTTTCTTTTTGTAACTTGCTGTTTTCTTACTCCCTTATTGGATGTGTATTTGCTTATAGTCAAAAGTTTTACAATCACTAATTCTCATCTTGGGTGGCAGAAGACAAGTAATAGCAAGACCATAAGGATCCCCTTGCCCCTGACAGACATTACCCAATCTGAACAAATCCAGTTATTACCTCTAAATTATTCTTAACACCACTTTTTCATGAAATCACTACCAGTAGTTCATGGTAATGATGTGGGGAAAGTTGCTTTTGCCATCTCAGTATAGTTTCTGTATCTGGCTGAACCAGGATGTTAGAAGCTGGAGAAAAAGAATATGGATGCTAGGGGTGGTAGAAGCTCAAAGAAATACATGGAAATAAGATAAATCACTGTACCACAAAAATATAGGGTTGGTCAAAAATTTCATTTGAATTTTCCAGTTACATTGCATGGGAAAACCCAAACAAAACTTTTGGTCAACCTAATATCTGCTGAGACAACAGCCAGTCTGGAACAACAGGTTCAATTTAGGTTTAAGATGAGGCTGAGAATGTCTATGGAGACATCTAGGGAAATCTATTTGGAGTATAATTTAGGGGCTTAAGAGTTGCACTATACTGGTACCAGTTCAGGGTAAGACTGTGACCACAATTCTGCTCAAATGGGCAAAATGTCCTCTGCTCAGTGGTCAGGGGATGTATAGGGACCAAGCGATGGTTAGGGACTAGTCTTTGAAATGAAGATCACGAAAAGACTCCCGGCAGGAATTCCCTAATAGGAAAGGAGAAGCTGAAGCCTGCGCATTCTCCAGACAGAACAGGTTCCCTCATGGTTTGAATGCCAGGTTGACATGATGAAATCAGAATTCAACAGGAGAAGACTGATCTCATCTGGTATTTGGTTGCACTAGCCATCAACAAAATTTGAGTCAAGTAAATTTAGCGTTGCCCTGTTATGCTGTGCTCAGTCATGTCTGACTCTTTTTGGCCCCATAGGCTATAGCCCTCCGGGCTCCTCTGTCCATAGAATTTTCCAGGCAAAAATACTGAAATGAGTTGCCATTTCTACTCCAGGGGACCTTCCCGACCCACGGATCAAGCAGGTATCCCCTGCATGTCTTGCATTAGCAGATGGATTCTTTACTACTGAGCTTCTGGGAAGTCTAAATTTAGCATCAAGACCATGAAAATATTCTGAATAGCTCAGAGTAAATTATGAAGAAAAGTTACATACTATTGTCATCCTTCCCATAAACACAATTAAGATGCAAAAGAATATGCTTAGCATGGAGCATTTTGCACAAAAGTTTTAAATATACAAAACAATGCTATATATGATTATGAGTAAATGCGTATTGTAAAAATAAAGGTTAATACATGCATAGACAGACTATACTCCAGTTGCATAATTGTGATTATAGCAGAGGGTGGAAGGAAATTTGGGTAGAGGAATATGCCTGTTTCCATAACATTTTAGATCTCCATCTTAAAATATCTAATGCATACACAAAATACAACCTGTCACGTTTTGATTGAAACTTTTATTTTCTGTATGCTTGAATATTTATCATGTAAGTAGCAATCAATAAAGAGATGGAGATTAAGATGAAGAAATGAGGATGATGAAGAAGGATGAGAAGGAGAGGGGGGTGTGAGAGAGAAGTACAGATTTTTGAAAGAAAGTAAAAAATTAAGCGAATGGCAGCCCACTCCAATATTCTTGCCTGGAATATCCCATGGACAAAAGAGCCTGGCAGATCTCAGTCCTTGGGGTCGCAGAAGAGCTGGACATAACTTAGCAAGTAAACAACA